>CABFPE010000011.1:2947697-2966390 GCA_900660155.1 Hofstenia miamia
TATATATATATATATATATATATATATATATTATATGTTTTTAAGATATATCATGTTCCTGAAATGATGTGGAACCCCAGTGATTTTGGAAATCTTACAATTTTGAATTTTAAAAAAGATTCATATTGGACACCTGATATAGAGATAAGCACACTGTACGTATTGTAATTAATATGCTAACTCATGTTATTTCATTCTACCATACTGTACATATTCAAAATTGCATATTAGGACTGATAATGTATTCCAGAGCACCACTTCACAATATGTATATTACAAAGATGGGTCTGTTATTTCCATAGCAACATCTCTGAATGCAATGTTGAGCTGCAATTTTGATGTGACATATTTTCCCCATGATGAGCACATGTGTAACATCCAGTAAGTACTTCTATAACACTATTGAAATTTGAATTGAAAATATGTCAACATTTGAGTGCAGCAGGTTATTTCTAAATATTTTGTAAAGACTTATTACATTGAAACATGCAAATGTTTGTTGGTTAATCTCTAAAAATTTTGTAAGTATATAACCAACTGAAGCCTAGTGAAACACATGTGCACTTTAGAATACGGCAGTGGTTTTTCAATAATGATCAATACAAGCTTCGTTTTCCCACTTGGTTAATGAATAATGGAAATTTCGAAATGCCATTGGTCAACTATGTTACTCACGATCAATGGGAGCTTGTTAAACCAGTAAAAATGACACTTGGAACAACTCAAATTGGTGATAGTGAATTGGACGTTCAGAATTATGAAGTTCATATAGTGCGAAATCCAGATTACTACATGCGTGTAATTGTATTTCCTACTATCATAATTTACGGTAAGCATATCTATAAGCATTTTCATTCCATTCAATGGAAAATTTAGATAGGTGTTAGTGGAATAATGCTTAGCGCTATTACTAGTAACATTACTTTAAAGGAACAAGCTGATTTGTGCAAATTCTGGAACAATTTTGTCCAAGCTTGCCAAGAAATTTTGGAAGCATTTCATATGAACATATCTATGGGCTAATGCCTGCTCAAAAAATGATGACCATTTCTGGCAAACATTATTTTGCTTGAAGTACATTTATTTTCTTTCAATGAGAAATCTCATATATTTAAGAACTTTTAAATTTTTCCAATACCTACAGTTCAGGTAATGAGGCGGTCAAATTAGAAAACAAACCCCCTAAATATTTTGTTTTTTTGAATATTGTATATCGGGCTGCATCTGTTGAAACACATTCACAAATGCTTGTTCTAGTTCTAATTTTGATTATGTGTTATCTACTCTTTATCCTTGAGGTATATCCAAAGAAAAATCGCAATCAATTAAAAACGATGACTTGCTTGTCTACTCCCATGAACTTCCACTATTGCAAATCATACCCATTGAGAAAATGCTCATAAGGCTGGCATCGATAGTAAATTCGCAAAGCATCGTGATTGTCCATACACGATTTTCTGCCGAATATTGTTGTACCACGATATATATTATGAAGACTACACAATGGTGAACAAAACGTATATACATATGCCTTATGCTGCATTTTACAAACCCGATTTTGTATTGGTCTATTATTTTAGATATATTGGTCTTGCTAAAAAGTTTTTCCTAGTTATTAGGATTATATTTTTAGATGGCTACAAAATTGAATAAAATCTGCAGTTGACATCTAGCTGACTTACACCAAGGTGGAGGCCTACACGCTTTGCATCACTGTCGTACTTCAAAAAATCACACATTTAATGTTTTAATTTATAAAAATGCTGTTTAAAATTTTCTCAGATACAAGGCATTATATTGTATAATTATTAAGACAATTCTGCATTGCTGCAAAATTATTAATGATATGTAATTGAATCTTTATAGGAATTTCAACGCTTTCATTTTTCATACCATTTGAATCCGGTGAGAAGATATCACTGAGTATCACCGTTCTCTTAGCACAAGTCGTAAACCTTCTGGTTTTGTCTGAAAGCATTCCTTCTAGTTCAAGAAATTTTCCAAGATTCGGTAAACGTTCGTTTAAATGTTTGTTCACAGTTACCTAAGCCAAGAATTACAGTCATTCATTGAGAATTATTTGAAAAAAGTCTTAATTTTATAGAAAAAACTAAAACTTGAAAACATACATTTCAAATGGATAATTTACGTATATGAACTTTATAATGGAGGACCTGTCTTACGATACATAAATAGCTTTCACCATGCCCATAGTCGTAGTGCCTAGTTCTTATCATTGGTAAAGTAATCCCTAAAACAGTCGGGCTCTCAATGAACCAGAAAATCAAAGATTAATTTCTAAATAACATGCAACTGAGTAAGGTTGTGTTTAGGAGAGTTTGTTTTAATGAACATACTATTTGTTGGATTTTCGGTGATGGTTTCTGTGATAACTTTAAATGTATATTATACAAGTTCAAAGGACAGCCCTCCTCGATTTTTAAGAGTTCTGCTTTATTCTCGTTTCGCATGGATTGTTGGTATGACTAGAATTATATGGAAAAATATTTTTACTCTAAATATTAAGGTGCCAAGAGATTACCTGGGGAATGCAAATATTTATGGAATATGGAGAATCAGAACAAAGCAGAAGTCAAACACATTAAGCAGAATTTTGAGTGTGAGAAAGTTTACGACGCACTATTCAAGATTCAAGAAATGATTTCCCATTCTGAGAAAGATAATATGATATCTATGGAATGGAAGCTTATAGCCTTAATGATTGAACGACTGTGTGGATTTACTTATATATTTTTTGCTATTGCAACTGTTTATGTGTACAAACCAATAAATTTCTAATCCTGTAATATATTGAAAATTACAATTTATGACTTAAGAAATGTTCTATATTGATTGGACGAATGACTTGGCTTGGTAAGCTAAGGCGCATTTAAGCAACACTAGGCAAATATTATGAGCTTAAATTGGATTATAGTACTTCCCAATATTTTTTTGATGCAATCTAAAATACTAAAAAATTCCTTCTATTGAAAAAAATTGAACAAAGCATAATCTACATATAATGGCGACAATATGTCTAGTTTTGCAACATTAAGGTTTTATAATAAATTTAAGTTTATTGTCAATATAATAGAAAGAGAAATATTAATAAATTCTTAACAAATACGTACTTTTCTTTTAGACTGGAAGGCATTAACAAAATAGAAACCGTAATAAACCACTTAGACACAAATTAATCGACTTCCTCTTACAATCTTCCAATCTTCATTTTTAAGCTATTTTTCATTTCTTTAGTGAAGATTTTCTATTTGCACCAACCAACGTATTATTGATAATGAAAGAACATTTTTTAAGAAATCTCTATATATAAAAACAGCGATCCTCTAAATGCACATAAGCATAAAACCATTTCTATTGGCCATCTTCTTAGTAAATTATTAAAAACAAACAGTACAATTTAGGGATTGAAAATGATAATGAATTAAATATCAAACAATTCCTTGGTGCTACGATTAAGAGAATGGCTTCTAATGGTGGCTATCTTGATCATCTTCGAAATATTCTATCACAAAAAATTTTTAAGGGGTCTCTGCTGATCACACTTTCACTGCTGCTCTTTTCTCTTTACAAACATAAATTCGAAGTATTGCATGCTTCTGTCTAAAACTTTTAATCAGTCACTTTATAAACTTAATTTCCTCCTCTTTATTAAACCAAAATGCATATCTTGTCAATAATATTTAACACTAGAAGTACCATTACTCCTTCACATTCACTTTACATGTAGCATTTCAAATAAAAAATTATGTATTATTACCATCTATAGTCAGTATGTTGTCTTAGCACAAGCATGACCTCATTATTTATTGTTATTCATGTACTTAAATGACTTGGGACATAAGACAGTGGTTTACAGAAATAGAAGCAAGCAATTTTAGACTATTGATGGCAGACTGGTTGTTTGGACTTTACTTCTTTTGAAATTTAATAGATTAATTCCAACTACTTTGTAAACAAATGATTTCAAGGAATGCCATCCCATATAACCAGATGACTAGTACTGGAGTTAGCAGCATAACAGTTAATTTGAAACAATTGTATTTGTAATTGTTCACATTTGGAAATTTCTAAGCTATCATAAAACTGTCAAAATTATATCAACTACACACATTTTTGAAAATTGCAATTTTTCATTAAAGGCCTGTCTTAACTATACGATTTAATCGAGCCGACTTTGTCAGGAATTTGTGGAATGTAAACTTGCTCTGTCTTAACTACACGATTTAATTGGCCAAACTTAATCGGGCCGATTAAATCGTGTAGTTAAGACAGAAATTTATTCCATTTTCCCACCATTTTTGTTTGGTGTTCTAAATATCCAACTTTTACTAATTTTATATAATGAAATCAATAAAAATAGGTTACAAAACTTTAATTATTAAAAAATAATATTTTAAGCATTGAATAACATTAATTGAAAAATTCTTGAAACATTGTTATTTATTTTCTACACATATTGCAAATTTGAGTAGCTCATTGACAAAATGACTCCATGCTTGTATTTACAAAATTAAATTTCTTTTTTTCCAAATCCACCACTTGTCAATAATTACGGTTGAACTTACAATCTCATTATTATTGGTAACATACGCCATAGGTATATTCACATGCCATTATGATTTAAAATTCTGCGTTTTTTGAAATCATATATTTAATAGATACTGTAATTTTATAAAGCCCCTTGATGTGCTGCGGAAACAATTTGAATTTTTACTCAGCGTTCTCCAATTCAAATTATTCTTAAAATGTGGGTAGTTCAGTTACAACTAACAACTTGAATTCATACGACTATTGATTAGAATACAAAAAATTATCTCCTTATTATTAAACCAAAATGCATATCTTGTCAATAATATTTAACACTAGAAGTACCATTACTCCTTCAGATTCACTTTACATGTAGCATTTCAAATAAAAAATTATGTAAAAGAATGAAAAAGGAATTACTAATGGAAATTCAAATAGATTATAAATATTTTTGGAGGTGTATATACCTGTTGTTGTTTTTAATGATCGCATATGCAAGTAAACCAACTTTTAGTTTAAGTCAATTTTGACACACTTGGTAATCTACACCTTTTTCCAATTAAATTGGCACAACTAACATTTAAGTTGTCACAACTAACATTTGATTTGTCACAACTAACTTTTAATTTGTCCCAATTGTAAATCATAAATATAATTACTAATCTTTATTGTTTTAGGGGTATTAGAACAAAAAATTTATCTTTTCCGCTTAATTGGGAGGGTTTTTTAAATTTGATCTTCGGGTTCAATAATTAGAATGTTTTTTTTTAAAATAGGAATCGAACCTACTTCTTTGAAAACTGTATGTACACATTAAAAACAAATTATATTTATTAATTCATATTATGTAATATACGAATATATATTCATAAAAAAGTCATTGATATATTATATATATATATATATATATGTATATATCAAAACAAACTAAATAGTTTTTCTTTTATGCAAATGACAAAATACACAAAAACAATTATTGCTTGTTATTTTTGTTTCAATATATGTTAAATATTTTCTTTTTTTTTTTTTTTAAAACCCGCAAAAATTAAAAAGCTCTGCTAATTAAACGGAAAAGATAAATATAAGTTAGTTGTGACAAATTCAATGTTAGTTTTGCCAATTTAAATGTTAGTTGTGCCAATTTAATTGGAAAAATGTGTATTGTTAAATTCAAATTTGCTCAACCCTCAATTTCATTTCTAAAACATTATGTAAATTAAATCAATGTTTTTAAAATCTGTTATGCTTAGATAAAAACAAATAATTTTCATAACACAGAAACTCAAAAGATGGAATAACCTATATCATGAAATTAAGATCAAACAAAATTACAAGAAATTCAGAAAAAAATTGTTCATGACCTTTTAATAGACAATGCATACTTAGTGACAATAACACACCACACTCATGTAAAAATTTTGTCTAGTGCTAAAAACCTCCCACACACACAAGCACATTCACACACATTTAAATTATTCCTTTTTTAATAGATCAGATGATCATTGTAAAATTCAAATTTATCTTTGGGCTTGTTTTCGCCAAAAGCCAAATGAATGACTTTCAGCCGAACTATTTTTTTGCCATATTCCTTTCTGACCTGTTTTGCCACAATAATCAATGATCATGTTTTACAAATAATAATAATACTCTAAATAAAATTGTATCTAAATTCACTATTTACACTCTAGTCCGAATAGGTGCCTTTCTGTTTGCACCTTTCTACCTTATGTGAGGCTGACAATAATGCCTTTCCATTTGCATTCTGTCACAATCATTTGCATTTAATCAATGTCTAGTTGAAAAAGAATTTCTGCAAATAATGAAAAATTCAGATCTAAAATTTTTGTAAAAAAATGGAGATCCCCTAATTGCTAAAAATTATAGCGCAATCTCAATGACACCCTGTTAGTAAGTTAATCGAAAAATTATTGCACATTGAAATCAATCAATACCTTGCATCTGAGATTATCTCATCATCTAAACAACAAGGTTTCCATGCTAAGCATAGTACAAATGATGCGATTATTTCATTACTGAAAAAATTGAAAGCAGCGTGTTTTAATGAATAATATGAAATCTGATTATATTAAAACTGATTGAGCGGTTTCTCAAGGCACAGTACTAGGGCCAAATTTATTTGCAATATATGCAAATGACATAATTAAACATGTAAATCATAGTTATTATATACTTGCTGCATAAATACAAATAATGATGCACTTAGAGCCACAAAAAATTTACAAAGTGAAAATCTTTCTAGGTATTTCTCATTCAATCTGTTTAAAATTAATGTTGAAAACCGCAATTCATTATATTTTCCCACAGTTCTATAAACGACATAACAAACAAGAGCGAATTTACTGTTAACAGTGTTTTTAATGAAACAAACTGATAATATTACATATTTAAATGTTGATATTGACAAAGATTTAATATTTAATAAATTTCTCCTAAAATGGGTTCTTGCAATAGATACTTATACCACCTCAGAAATCTAGGACCAGAATATCATGTTCAATTATTACATGCCTTTTGTTTATCACAATTACATTATTGTTTATTTTTGCTTATTAATCATATAAAAAAGGCCCTATTTATTATCAAAAACTTAAATTGCTCATTAAAAACATTGAATTTTGCATGTAAGCATGATCATGTTATTGAATACATAAGAAAGTATAATATATTGTCCCTGCTATTTTAAGTACAATTCATGCAGCTTCAATTTTATTTATGTATACATATTGCTGACAATAATTTCTTTTCTTGTTAATTACTTAAAAGAAATCCATGATCTAGCTGCTTATTATGTAGAATAATTAAAGACAGTAATAATGCTTAATCGCCATTACCAAAAATCTATTTTCGAATTTAGATACACAACAAATAACTAAATAACAAGGTTTGTTGCTGTTCATCACCATGCCCTTTAATTTGCGATTGTGGCGAGTACTTAGTGTTTCTTCTTCCTCTTCACTAATGTTTTCAATGTCCCTGGGTTTGGTGAGTTTCACTCTCTTCACCCATCTCCTGGGGTTTGACTCACACTGTGTTGCTCTTCACTTTGGTGATTTGTCACTCATCCTGTTGTTCAATATTTCTAAACTGAGTTATTATATTTAGGTCCCATGTTTCAGGGTTATAATTAATGTTTTGTTTTGCTGCCCTTTGGAGCATAGTTCTGGGTTGTATGTCATCATTGCTAATATCTTGTTGGAATTCCTCTTCAAATTCCTCCTCTGGTAGGCTATCCAGTTCATCCATTTGGTATGTGTTTTCACCTTGATTTTTTAATAATTTGAATTCCACTTTGTTGTCCAGGGTTGCTCATTTGATGTCTGTTACTGCCCTTGTTAAATTTTGAAAGTGTAAGGTCCTGTTATTACTTAATATACTTAATAGATATTCATTGTTATTTAGTACTTTTTTAATTGTGTATGGCCCTGACCATACTATATTTTAATTTTCTTACTTGTTTTGTCAGTTGTTTTAATGGGTGTAAATGTGTATACCTCATCTCTGATTTTGTGCATGTGTCTGTAGATTTTTTTATTGTAGTTTCTCTCCCGTCTTGTTGTGGATTTCATTATGTTGTGACACATTCTTTCATCAATGCCTGTTATCTTGTCCTTTATTTGTTTCATGTCTGATTGTCCATTTTATCTGAGTATCCTGAGAATTGGATGGATAGTGGTGTTGTTGGCTCTCTTCCATACATTGCTTTGAAAGGGTGATTTGTGTTGTTGAATGCATGGAGGTGTTGTAAAAATATTCTGTCATTTGTATTACATCTCATTATTTGTTTCCTTCAATTCTAAATGTTGCTACCCTAATTAGTTTTATCAGTGCACTGTTCAGTCTTTCAACTGCCCCATTTGCTTGAGGGTGGTATGCGGTGGTATGTTCACTGTCTATTTTGAGCAGTTTTGTGAGTTCTTGGAATAGTTTACTTTCAAATTGTGGGCCTTTGTCTGTTATGATGTTTTGCATGGGGCCTGCTTTTAGAATCCATTCTTTAGGATTATGTTTGCAGTTTCTTCTGCAGTTGTATTTTTCATTGGTTTGAATCTTGCATATCTTGTGAAATTTTCCATTATGATGAGTACGTAATGGTATCCCTCATCATCTTTTGATAGCATTTCAATGTCTATGTGTACTATCTCATTTGGCTTTGTTGAGATTATCTTTTGTAAGGGTGCCCTCTGTGTGGGGAAGTGTTGCTTGTTGTTAAGGAGGCAAGTTGTACATTTATTTATGATGTCTTCAGTTGTCTTTCTTATCATGGTGGTGATATATTTGGAGTTGAATGTCATCTCTGTTTGTATTATGCTGTTTGTATTATTTTTTGTATCATCTCTCTTTTATAATACTCTGGTAATGCTATTCTATTTGTTTTTCCTGTTGTGTATAAGAGGCCATTTTTGTTCAGTTTCCAATTATATCTTCTGTAATAGTTTTTTGCTGTTTTGAAAGTTGATGTTCTTTGTTTTTTATTTTTGCTCTTATTTCTTTCAGCATGATGTCTTTGTTTTGTTTTTCTATTAATTCTTTATATGCGATTTCTTCTTTTAACATTATCAGAGCTATTGCTTGTGCTTTTTTTCTATGTTAGTCTCTGGGAGTTGTTCATATTCACTGTGTAGTAAGAATTGGAATTGAGTTTTCACCATTATTCTTTTTGAGGTCTCTCTGGTATTGAGGGAGTGATGTCCAGAAGTCTGCATTACTGTGTAGTTTCCCTTTTCTATGTTCAATGGAGAATGTGAATTCATTTAAGTACTTGATCCATTGTGATATGATTGATGATTTGTCTCTGAGAATTTTTTTAACCATGCTAGTCCACTGTTGTTGGTTCTTACTCTAAATTCTTTTCCTATAAGGAAATGTCTGAATTTCTTGATGGTTTCAATTAAAGCAAGCATTTCCAGTTTTGTTGAACCATAGTTTTCTTTGCTGGGTTTGAGTTTTTGGCTGAAGAATTGTATTGGTAGTTCTTTTCCATCTTTTAATTCTCTGAGTGTTGCTCCTATGGCAACTTTGCTGGCATCACAGTCTAGTATGAATTGTTTTGTGTAGTCTGGTGTGTTTAACAATGGTAATTTTGAAAGTTCATTCTTTATGTTATTGAGTTCTTCCTGTTGTTTCCATGCCCATTCAAAAGGGATTGATTTTTTCATTAGGTTTGTCATGTTTACAGTTTTTTCTGCTATATTCCATATGAATGTACCATTGTAGTTAAAAATCCCATGATTCACTGTAGGTCTTTTCTGGTGTTGGGTTTTTTGATGTTTTTTATCATGTCTCTTGCATTGTTTTTCATGCTTATCTGTCCTTTTAAAATACTCCTTCCCAAGATTGTTACTTTTTCTTTGAGAATGTCACATTTGTTTCCATTTATTCTGAGTCCAGCATTTTTGAGTGTTTAGCATTCTATCAAGTTTGTTTAGATGTTCTTCTATTGTATTGCTGGTTATTATGATGTCATCAATGTATGTGTTTATCCCATCTTTGATGGTATTTTGTTTGTTCTTGAGAACTTTAGTTGTGTATCTTTGGAGTGTGGCTAGTGCATTGCACAGTCTGAAAGCCATATAGATCCATTTGTAAAGTCAGTATGGTGTTATTAATGCTGTTTTTTCTATGTTTTCCGATTCCAATTTGTACCTGCCAATATGCTTTACAGAGGTCTAATATGGTGAAATATTTGTGTTTGCTTGCCTTGTAGAGCATGTTTTCAATTCTTGGCAGTGGGTATGAATCTTTTTTGTGATTTCATTAAGTTTCTGGAAGTCTATACAAAATCTATGTTTTGTTCCTTGTTTTACAAACACTGTGGGTGATGCGTAAGGACTTTTGCTTGGATGTATTATTTTGGTGTCTATTAGTTTGTTTAGGATTTTGTTGTATTTGTCTTTTAGTTGTTCAGATACTCTTCTAATGGGTAATTTAATTGGTTTTTCCGTCATTGTTATGATTTTGTGAGTTTCTCTGACTGCTTTGGCCACACTGATTTCACTGAAGTTGAAAATTGTGTTATGCTTTATTAGTAGGTGTTGTAGTTTTCGTCTTTTGTCTTTTTGTAGGTGTTTGTATTCTTCTTCTTTTATTTCAGGTATTTGTTCTTCCTCTTTGGCATTCATCCTCATGCCCTTTAGTTGGCTGTGAGGATAACTTGCTCCAATGGTGTTCATCCACATGCCCTTTAGTCAGCAGTATGGATTACTTTGCGTGTTCATCTGTGTGCCCTTTAGTCAGCATTGCTCCATTGTTTTCTTCTAGGGGCTTCCAAATACTTCTGATGTTTGTTGTGACGTATTGTCCATAGATCCTTACTTTGGAGCAGTTGATGTTTTCATTTCTGTTCTTTGAATTTAGTATTGGTATTTTTCCCCCTCTGTTTTTAAATGAGCATATGCTTGATGGCATTGATATCCATTTTGTATTTATTCCTGTTTGTTCATGGAGCATGATTTCTGCTGTGATTTTTTCCTCTGTTTTGATTGTGTGCATCTTCCAGTGGTATGGTTGTAGCTTTACACCTTCTGTAAGTTTGAATAGTATTTTTCTGTTTTTTCTTCTTCTTGGAATTCAATTTCCTCTTTTTCTACTTTTATTGTTTTGTTACCATAGCTGATGATACATTTGTTTTTTGGATAGAAAGTCATCTCCTTATATGACTTTGTATGGTAATAGATGGTTGTGAGTATTGACAACTATTAGATCTTGCTTTAAAGCATTGTTGGCGATTCTCAATCAGGTTTTTTCTAGTGTACCTTTTGTATTGATGTACTTGTCCAAGGCATTGCTTAATCTGGTGAGGGGTTTTTTGAGATTGTTTCTTTTGTATCCTAGTTGTGTTGCACATTCATCTGTTGTTATTGATTTTACTGCACCTGTGTCTATAGTTGCCTTTACCATCATGCCATTCATCACAACTGTAATTGTGTTTATGTTTTTGATATTGGTTAGGATCAATAGTGGTGCTCAGTTTTTTCAAGATGGCACTCCTAATAGTTTTTCGATTTGTTGGTTGTTTCCTCTTCTTTGATTTCTGAGGTTATTTTGGCTTCAGTTTCAAAGAAATCTTCGTCATCATAATAGGCATTATCGTCTTTGATTATGTTTATTTGTTTTTTGCATTTGTTTTGCAGTGGCTTTTTAGGCCGCAGTTGAAACAATGTATGTTTTTTTCTTTTAATTTTTTTGTTTGGATAGTTGGTTTTGATTTTTATAATTTTTTCGCCTTTTTTGGTTTTGTTGGATCTAGTTGTCTTTTGCTGTGTCTTTTGGTTTCCAACTAGTTGTATTTGTGTTTGGTTTGTNCTTTGGAGCAGTTGATGTTTTCATTTCTGTTCTTTGAATTTAGTATTGGTATTTTTCCCCCTCTGTTTTTAAATGAGCATATGCTTGATGGCATTGATATCCATTTTGTATTTATTCCTGTTTGTTCATGGAGCATGATTTCTGCTGTGATTTTTTCCTCTGTTTTGATTGTGTGCATCTTCCAGTGGTATGGTTGTAGCTTTACACCTTCTGTAAGTTTGAATAGTATTTTTCTGTTTTTTCTTCTTCTTGGAATTCAATTTCCTCTTTTTCTACTTTTATTGTTTTGTTACCATAGCTGATGATACATTTGTTTTTTGGATAGAAAGTCATCTCCTTATATGACTTTGTATGGTAATAGATGGTTGTGAGTATTGACAACTATTAGATCTTGCTTTAAAGCATTGTTGGCGATTCTCAATCAGGTTTTTTCTAGTGTACCTTTTGTATTGATGTACTTGTCCAAGGCATTGCTTAATCTGGTGAGGGGTTTTTTGAGATTGTTTCTTTTGTATCCTAGTTGTGTTGCACATTCATCTGTTGTTATTGATTTTACTGCACCTGTGTCTATAGTTGCCTTTACCATCATGCCATTCATCACAACTGTAATTGTGTTTATGTTTTTGATATTGGTTAGGATCAATAGTGGCGCTCAGTTTTTTCAAGATGGCACTCCTAATAGTTTTCTTTTGTAGTTTCCTCTTCTTTGATTTCTGAGGTTGTTTTGTCTTTGGTTTCAAAAAGATTTGATTATTTTTATCTGTTTTTTTGCATTTGTTGTTGCAATGGCCTTTTAGGCTACAGTTGAAACAATGTATGTTTTTTTCTTTTAATTTTTTGTCACTCATCTTGTTGTTCAATATTGGAACAAGCTATATTTCAAGAAATATATGCTAAATATTTACAATATGACTAAACAAAACAAAGACAAAAACAAAAAAAACAAAAAACAAAACAAAACAAAAAGTTATTTACAGACGTGTTTCAGTTTACCCAGTTTTGCCATGCTCTTCACTTTGGTGATTTGTCACTCATCCTGTTGTTCAATATTTCCCAAACTGAGTTATTATATTTAGGTCCCATGTTTCAGGGTTATAATTAATGTTTTGTTTTGCTGCCCTTTGGGGCATAGTTCTGGGTTGTATGTCATCATTGCTAATATCTTGTTGTAATTCCTCTCTGAATTCCCCCTCTGGTAGGCTATCCAGTTCATCCATTTGGTATGTGTTTTGATTGTTGGTTTTGATTTTTATAATTTTTTCGCCTTTTTTGGTTTTGTTGGATCTAGTTGTCTTTTGCTGTGTCTTTTGGTTTCCAACTAGTTGTATTTGTGTTTGGTTTGTTCCATGAGGCTTGTTCACTTATTCTTGAGTTGTTCTCTAGCATGACCTGTATGTCTACTGCTTTTCATATCATTTTTTGAGGCTGTTGTCAACATTGCATTTGATTTCAAATTGTTGTTTGACTTTTTCTCGGAGGCCTTTCATAATGTGGGAGAAGAGGTTGATATTTGGAGAAGTGTCCTTCCCTTGAGCTAAGCATGAGGAGTTGTTGTACTTGTGACATGTAATTGTGTTTGCTGTCATATTTCCTTATTTTCATTGAGTTCAAAATTAATCTGTACTAGTTTTTAAAGCTCTCATTTCAAAAATATTTGAGGAAGTCTCCAGTGAGTGATTTGTAGTTTGTTTTGGTTTCTGTATCTAATATCAAGTAATGTTGATATGCTGCTCTGAATAAGTATAGTGGTAGATGTGCTGCTGTAGTGGTTTGGCTGACTTTGCATTACTTCATGGTCAGCTCAAATAGCTGTAGCCATTCTTCAAAGGTGGGGGAGTATGATTTGATTTTTCCTGTAAAGGTTTGTAGCTGTGCTTTGCAGATTGTGGTCTCTTTGAAGTTGAGTTCAGGAAGTATCAAGTTTTCAAATTTTGGTTTTTTTGGCATGGCTAGTTTAATTTGATTTGTCACTTGTTTGGTGACTTCTTGGGTGAGTTCTAGAATTATTTTTTCCTTTTCATACTCCTCTTCAGGGTTGTTTTTCTTGTTGGATTGTTGTGCCTGGTTTGGCTCAAGAGCTCCTTCATTGCACTGTTAGTTGAGTCTCAGGATCTTCCATGATGAATATTTCATGTGTTTGTATTCAGTTTTTTGCGGGCTCATTTCCTTCATTTTCTTGAGACAATTTGTGTAGTCTTACTTTGTCCTTCAAGTGATCAATTTTGAACTGTTGCATTTCATTCTCTTGTTTAAGTTGGGCATTTTCCTTTTCAAGGTCTGAGTATAGCTTTTCCCATCTTGCGTTTTGTTCTTTAGTTTGTAAATTTGCGTCTGATAGTCTTTGGGTTAGTGTGTCAACTTGTATCTGGAACAGACTCTGCTGTTCATCAAGGCGTTTGCTCATGTCTAATTTGAGCTCCATTATGGTTTGCCTTTTCTCATTTTCTATTTCTTTGAAGCAGTTGTTAAGGAGTTGGATCTCCTCTCTGAGAGGTATTTCTATATTTTTATTTCAGCAGAGGGTATTTAGTATTTTGAGATAGTCAGGTGGTTGCTCCATAGGGATCATTTGCATTTCCACATCTTTTGTGGGAGTGATTGGAGTAGATTGCATTGGTGGCCTCTGGGGTTTTGCGGGATTCAATTAAGGTGTCTCATGTTGCAAGAACTGCTTCTTCTTGCTGTTTTTCATCATGAATTCTGATATAGTGGTATGATTGAGCTGATGCAACGGTTGGTTTGTGGTGTGTTCAGCTCTCTGCTTGTGTGAGACAAGAGTCTTCTGATGGTAGAGAAGAAAAAAATTTTTTGTGTAGGTAGGTGGCTTATCCTTTTCAAGTAGTCTTCTCCAGTGAACTGTTTCTCAGATCACAACAGAACTTTAAAGGTAGAAGAACTGAGTAGTAAGCACAAAACAACAAACTGGTAAATTCCATTGTAATGATTAGAAGTAATAAGAACAATTAAAAGTAATAAGTAACAGTGTCCAATGGTGGAATAATAGAAAGAAAGTTAACAGTAACCATTGCAACTGGAGTACATCTCCAAGCATTGCTTATTCTTTGGTACAGTAGGTACTGCAGTAGTCTCCAAGTTAGCGTAGATAGAACAAATAAAACTCGAAACATTATTGAACTGGGTGTGTAAGTAAGTGGAAGAAATCCATCTTGACCACTTTACTAGAGGTTTGCCTCCTGTCACAGTTGCCATGTTACATCATCACCCAGGCAAGGGATGGGCATAATATTTTTGTACAGTTTAGATGCAACTGCCTGCAGATTCCACCATGCGGGGTAATGAGTACCTTCACTATCTCTTTTCTTTTGTAATAGTATAATTACCAAGATATAACTTAATTAATACAACTATTCATTGCTAGTATTTAGGTAGCATCTCTGAAAGTAGAGGTCAAGAGAGAACAAGCTGGGTACACTTGCCCAAAGCAGTATCTTAAAGACAGTTCACAGATTTCCAACACTTCAATTCCATTCCATCCATCTGCATCAATCGTTCCATCCGCTGATACTCAGCTCAGTCTCATTAAAAGAGGTTTGTTATGTGTGCCTTACTTATGGTGTAATAAATACCAGCCACTACTTGACTTAGTTTTCATTCTCAATTTGCATAGACTTAATGTGTGAATGTAATAGACTCACAACCAGATACTAACTGCCACTGCATAGTTAAAAAATAGCTAATATATAATCAAGGCAGTTTCCTACATCTAATTAAAATAAACATATATTGCAATCAGGGCTGACATGTACAACTGACAAAATACTAGCTGCAGACGAATTAAAAAGGTTTTTACAAACTATGGCAGCTCCTAACCTACATATAATTAAAATATAAACAACACAGTCTCTTATTGGTCTCTTATAAGTCAACAATTTGGGTCTAAAATAACGTTAACAATAAATATCAAAATCATCCTTATGATGGTTTCTCACCTTTTAGGCATTCATTACTACATGTCACACAAGCAAATGGTGGCGAGCTAAGTGATAGAGAAAAACTTTCCTACACCTAGCTGTAACCTAGTTTTATGTAACTATCGAGGCTGAAATCCACGTTACTATCCCCTCGCACACAGCCCTCGATCATCACACACAAAGCTTGCTTAGTTTCACATTGTATAATAATTAAATAAACCAATGAATTAAGAGTAAGCCACTAAATGGTAAATTTCCATCAATTTTACAGTGCTTAGGTTGTATTTATATAAAATTTAATAAATATGTTTTGATCAAGCAAGTACCAGTCGCTAACCAATTTTTGATGTCCACGTAATTATCTTCTGCATGAACCCATTACTAAGCTAAAATCAATGCGGAGCTTAATATCCACACAAGTTTTGTCAAAAGGGTTGAGACCAATATTTGCTTTTACAATTTTGGCAAAATCATTAGAAGCTAATTTCTAATAAAATAATTCGAGTTTCTTGCTTGAGTTTTATTTTTTTCTTTTCCTTTTGTTTTTTTTAATTCGAGTCTTTTGTTAGAGATTATGCTACAGTAGAAATACATTACTCATATATCTAACTTAAATGCATTTTATGATCAATCAGGGGTGCAGAACCTAGAATTGTTCCCGTCATTGAATCCTGACCAGTACTAAGCACAAACCACTTAGCTAGACATTTCAATTAAATAATCAAACCACAAACATAAGTAGAATTTGCAATAACTCTGAAGAATTTATTTCATCCCATTTACACTGAGTTACTTCTATTTATAGTATGATTAAAAAACAAGTACCTGTTGATTTAAAATTTGAATTCACGTCCTCAGATTTTGGTCAAATAATTTGATTTTTAATTATATTTGCTTATTAAACTTAGTTAGGTAGTTTCATCATATCTGTTGCTAACTTTAATTACTATTTTGTGTTTTAGTTTCCTTAGCAGCAATTGTGATTGATTATGCTACGATATTAAATTTAATGAACGTTCTCAAAAATTCATATGCTCAGAAAAACATTATAATAGCTTTCACCATACAGCAACTAAGGTAGTGAATAACTTAGATCATGAAATTCAACTCGAAAAAAACTATAAAAAATTCAGAAAAAATTTGCAAAGATTCCTCTTCCATAGACATTGCATTCTTAATGGCAATAATGTACCACACCCATTTGAAAATTTTATATAGCACAAGAATGCCACACACACGCACACAAAATTTATATTATATATATTCTATTATTATTATTTTGTAAATACATGTATTTGTAGTTTGTAGCTTTTATACTAGTTTACAGCAATAAATTTTCTTTGACTATTATTATTATTATTATTATTAGTATTAGTGTTAGTTTGTAGAATTTTGTATACATTAAGCACTAAATTTGCTTTGACTCTTATTAACAAATCATGACGATTTAACTTAACTGCAAATGATAATCAACAAATTAAGAACACGATAAACATAAAGCAGAAACTCTTTGAACTAGCTAAGTCTGACCTGACCGAGATAAATTGGACTAATTAGGAAAGACCAAAGAAATTAATTAAAGACCTACGCACAAAAAATACATCATTAAAACAACGTCGATTTTTGGAAAACTTAAACTCTTCTAAATAAAAGTGTAAATTTTTAAACTGTTTTTTTTGGAAAATCGAATGTGTTAAATAGTGACATTTCAGAAATTTATATTGATAATAAAATATTTACCGATGTAAAAAGATTTTAAATCATCTAAATCACACATTTAAAGAACTAGGTAACTTCAATTTTCTTAAAATTTCTCTATCCAAACTTAAGCAATCAAGTTGTAAATCTACGTTTCAATTTAGGTTATCTACCTTAAAAGAATTACAAACGATTGTACAAAACGTAGACGTTAATAAATCTTCAGGTTTGACTCATTTACCTTACTTTATAATTAAAATTTTTTTCATGTATTTGGTGACCATTTATCATTTGTATTTAATCAATGTATAGTTGAAAACGAATTTCCGGGAATAATGAAAAAGTCAGATATAACACATTTGTATAAAAATGGAGATCCCCTTATTGCTAAAAATTATAGGCCAATTTCAATAACGCATCCTTTTAGTAAGCTATTTGAAAGGTTACTGCACATTCAAATCAATCAATATCTTGCATCTGAGATAATTTTATCATCCAAACAATATGGTTTTCACGCTAAACATAGTGCAATTATTTCAATTACTGAAAAAATATCCGCTAATAAATCTCAAAAGAAATCCAGTTGCATAGCCCTTCTAGACTTAAGAAAAGCTTTTAATTCAATGAATTTTGAAATTTTATCAATTAAAATTAAAAATTTTTGATTTCAACAAAATTCAATTAAATGAATTATGAGTTTTTTAAAAAAATAGAAAACAGCGTGTATTAATGAATAATATGAAATCTCAAGGCCCAGTACTAGGGCCCGTTCTATTTGCAATATATATAAATGACATTGTTAAACATGTAAACCATAGTGAAATTTATCAATTTGCTGATGACACGTGTCTCATAAATACAGATAATAATGCATTCAGGGCCACAAAAAATTTGCAAAGTGATATTGAAAATCTTTCTAGGTATTTCACATACAATCAATAAAAAATTAATATTGAAAAAACTCAATTCATTTTCCCCCAATGCTGTAAAAGAAATAACAAACAAAATTGAATTAATTGTAAACAGTGTTCCGATAAAACAAAGTGATCATGTTACATATTTAGGTGTTGATATTAACAAAGATTTAAAATTCGATAAATTTCTTTTAAGAAAGATACATAAAATGGCTTCTGGCGTTAGATACTTATACCAACTCAGAAATTTAGGATCAGATTATCGCATTCAGCAATTG
>CABFPE010000011.1:2995141-3011436 GCA_900660155.1 Hofstenia miamia
TATATATATATATATATATATATATATGCTATTATTATGAATTTTTAGATGAATTGCAAAGTAACAATTGATTATATATTGGAAAGAAGAACCTATCATTGCCTTAGTTGCAATATAGAGTTTAATTCACTCCAAAGCATTGATGAACACTTGACACTTCATCATTGGTAGAATTTTTTTCAAATTTAATTTCTCTATTTAATTTATTCCATAATTTAGTTGGTGTGTGGTGAAAACTATTAAAATGTTTATCCAAGCACAAAAATGTTTGAGAACGTTCATTTAATTTAATATACTGTTTTAAAAACGAAATTGCGGCTTGGCCGAATTTGAATTTAAATAATGTTGATAACATATGCACTTGAATTTGGTAATAGGATAAAATATTTCGTATTTTAGTCGGTAATCGGAGGCATTGTCATGTTTTTGTGCAAAATTGAGTGTTTTAAGGGACCAGTTGAAAGTTTTTGACAGGAGGATGTGATGTTTTGAATTAATATTTGAAAAGAGGAATGAGCAATATTGAAAGTGTGAAAGACAGAGTGCATTTATAAATTGTTTGTGGTACGTATTTGAAATATTTCTGAGATGATAAAGATACCTAACTCCAGAAGCCATTTTTTTAATTTTAGCCATGAAGAATTGTTCGAAATTTAAATCTTTGTCAATTTCAACACTTAAATAGTTAATAGATTCGCTTTTCTCTATTGGTACATTATTTAATCTAAGTTCTATGTTTTTTGTGAGATTTCTGTTTATCCTAGGGGAAAATATTATAAACTGTGTTTTTTCAATATTTACTTGCAATTTATTATTTGAGAAATATTTTGTTAACTTTTCGATGCCATATTGGAGTTTTTAAGTTGCATTAAAGGCACTTATATCAGTACTTATAAGACAAGTATTATCTGCATATTGATAAATTTTAATGTTTTTTACCTTTTGAATTGGTTCATTAACATAGATTGCAAATAGAATAGGTCCGAGAACTGTGCCCTGTGGAACCCCACAGTCCGATATAATATATTTTGATTTTTTACCATTAAGTATAACTCTTTGCTTTCGATTTTAAAGGAAAGTGATTATTAAGTTAACAGATTTGTTATCAAAGTTATAATATATTAATTTGTCCCTTAATAGGTCAAAATTCATTGAGTTAAAAGCTTTGCTCAAATCAAGGAGTGAAACACAACTATATTTGTTTAGGGTTAAATTAGATTTTTTTGTTCTGATATTGATTGAATTGCATCTTGTGTGCTATAACCATTATGAAAACCAAATTATTTTTTTGAAAGAATATTTTCAGATATAAAATATGCATTTGTTTGATTATTTAATAATTTTTCAAATATTTTACTAGAAGGATGGCCAATGCAGATGGGCCTATATTTTTGTGCATTTAGAGGGTCGCCTTTTTATATATTGGGCTTATGTCAGATTTCTTAAATATATCCGGGAATTCATTATCAATAATGCAATGGTTAAAATCAAATAGTAGTTGTTCACTAAAGATATGAAAATGAGGTTTAATAATAAAAATTAAAAGATTATAGGATGCCGTTGATCTATTTGTGTCTAAAGTTTTTTATGGTTTTTAGTTCATTTACATTTATCAGTCTAAAAGAAAAGTATGTTTTTCCTGGGAATTTATTAATATTTTTCTTTCTCTTATATTGAGGAAAATTGAAGTTTCCAAGTTCCTTAAATGTTGTATTTAAGTGGTCTATTATTCTTGTTCTCGGTTCTGTTTGGGGGAGATCAAACAATTTTCTTTTAGTACTTACTAGTTCATGTATGTCACTATCGTCAGCATTTGATATAGTAAACATGCGCGCTTTTAGTTTTAATTGCAGTACTTAATTGTTGCCACTTTATTAACTGCATGCAGATTTCTTTAGAAATATAATTAATCATGCAAGATCCAGATTTTAATGTGTATATATAGTTGAACAATACGTTTTTCAAAAGTGTTTCCTTTATTTTGTCTGAATAATTTAGATAATCTCTTGCATAAATTATTTTAAATTTATTTGGTAGTTATATTACTTATATGTGTACAAAGAGCATGGTCACTGAATGATTCAAACATGAAGGATTTAAAAACTAAGTCTGAATTTGTTAGGAAGTAATCAATTAAATTGTTATGTCGTGTAGGACAGTCAGTATTTACACAATGAAAATCGTATGTTGCACAAAATTCGTTTAACGATTTTTTTTCAAGATTATTAAAATAATTTATATTAAAGTCACCAAATATACTTATGGAATAGTAGGGATCACTTATTTCAGAAATTTCATTTGCCTTAAATTTTAGATAGTCAGTATGATAACTTTTATTTGGATTGTATGTGATATTAATCAGTTCTTTATGACATTAATTTTCAAATGATATAATTGTTATCCAGAGTGATTCAAATATATCTTGTTTTAATTCATATTCTAATTTATGTACCAGTTTTAAATATTTGGGTGCTAAAATCATGAGCCCACACCTTTACCTAATGGGTTTTTTGTGAAAATGTCATTATAATGTCAGTCAGGATTAAATAAATTAGGATCAGTGTTAAGCTGTAACTAAGTTTTGGTAATTAAGAATATTGCATTTTGTACTATCTTATTTATTAAGTTTAGAAAATCATTTCTGTTTGAATTGAAGCTTCTAGCATTGAGAAACACAAATTTATTGTTAATACAGTAATTTTTTAGTTTATTTTCTGTTTGCGATTCTTCTAGAGTTGGTCCTGGGTTGAGTTTAATTTTGTATCTGTGGAAGCAGTTAGTGTTATCCTCAACAACTTAAATATAACAAGATCTCGGAGTCCGGATCTGCTCCCACCATCATTATTTAAGCATCTTTCAACCACAATTGCTGCATCACTTTCAAATTTATTCTGCATTACAAAAGAAAATAACATCTTTCCAAATATATGGAATCACTCCCATATCTCACCTCTGTACAAGAAAGGAAACAAACAGATCATTAAGAACAACTACCAGTCAATTGCGCTTCTCTCAGTACTAGGCAAAGTCTTTGAAAAGTGTATATTCAATTCCTTATATCCTTTTGTAGGTTCTAAAATCAATCGTGTTCAATTTGTATTTCTACGATGAAGATCAACCATAACACAATTACTCTCATATCTGGAAGACATATACAAGGGATTGGAAAATGCAACACAACAAATTGATGCTGTTTATCAAGATTTCGCGAAAGCTTTCAACAGTGTTGATCACTCCGTTTTACTAAATAAGCTGTATAAACTTGGAGTATGTGGGCATATGTTTAACATCCTAAGAAACTACCTTCAGGACGTCTGTACTAAAAGTTTCAAGTGGAATACCGCAGGGTTCCATCCTAGATCCCTTGCTTTTCTTGGTCTTTATAAATGACCTTGCCGATTGTGCTATCACTAGTACACCATTCCTTTTCGCCAAAGATAGCAAGTTTCTCTCTATACGCAAAAACACAGCATCTACAGATCTTCAAAATGAACTGAACAATCTCCATACCTGGGCTTTGTCTAACAATATTGATTTTAACACAACAAAGTGCAAATATTAACTTTCCATGGCTCACAACATCAGTTGTATCTTGGCAGTGTAGAGATCTCCAATTCCTTTTCTGAAAAAGATCTTGGAATATACATTGATCATACTCTTAAATGGAATACTCACATAAAGACCATATGCACTAAGACAAATAAAACATTTCAAATGAGATGGTGAAATTTTTCCTTCAAAATCAGCATCAAATAGAAGCTTGAGTTATATAAATCCATGATTGTGCCTATACTTACATATGGTTCATGTTGCACTTACATATGGTTCATGTTGCTGGTGTCCTTCTAAATTAGGTTTGCAACATTTGGAGCATGTTCAACATTGAATCACTAAGTGGATATTTGAGCCTATAATAGAATACTGGGACAGACTAATACAACTAAACTTACTTCCAATCTCATTGTATCTACAACTAAATGACATTCTTACTCTGTCAGCAATCATTTCAGGCAGATATGATCTTAACTGGTATGATTATATAACATTTCAATCTAGCTATTCTACATGCTCAGAGTCTCAGATTATTTTTAAGCTACCCCGGATAAAGCACGACCTAAGCACCTCAAATTTCTGGTACAGAATTCCTAGATTAGTAAATTTTCTTCCTCTGGAGGTCGATTTCTTTAATCCTATTAATTTGAAAAAGCACTTGCTTCCATTCTTCTGGTACTACTTTTTGCATTCATACAATGAGCTTATTTCATGCAGCAGAATCATTGCTTGCCACTCTTCCTCATGTCGTAGTCTTCCTGTAAATTTATTGCAGTACCTATCATAGCTCGTTTTTGCGATTTGTAACGTGGTTGTTACATAGTGCCTGTTAAATCGTGCTAACCATCAATCTCAACTATATATCAGTGCGATTACAGCTTTGCAACACCTTCGGGGTCACCCCCTTCAAGTAGACGTCACTCATTTTACTCCAGTTTCATGGTGCTAAATATTTTTCTTTTCTTTTTTCTTTTAACTACTTGTTAAGTTCTAGTAATAATAATAATAATAATAATAATAATAATAACTAAATATTTTATATTAAAATTTAACTTTTTTGTGTACATCTTCATGATAATTCAGATGAAGGAGTTGTCAGAAGAAGCATTCAATGATTTGAAGTATTGGCAGCTTTTAGATAGGTAACATTTGGAATTTCAAATGAAGAGTGAGAAATTAGGTGAGGTTGGGAAATCCTTTTAAGACAAAAGTGATATGAGCAATTTGTTGACTAGATAAGTGGTTTCCATCACAGCCAAATAGGTTGGAGTTGATACTTCATGGTGAATTCAGAAAGCTTTTGAAGACTGGAATAACATTGAATTTATTTGTAGAGAGACTTGGTAAGGCTTCATTAAATCTAGTGATGACATGATTCTTCTGTAGAGCAGAATGTTTACAGACTGGAGTACTTTCTAGGAAATAGTTGAGCTCAGAGTGAATTTTCAATGGTTTAAAGATACAAGATGATTGATGTTCGGTTGAAATTGCTTGATGTTGGTAGAATTGAAACTAAGAAAATATAGAGCAAGAGCAAAGCAAGCAAGAGACAATATGAAGCTTGAGACCCAAGAAGGAAGATTCTACAAAGAACTAGATGCAGGAGAAAAGGCAACAGCTAGAGCAGGTGAGGATGCAGTAAGGTTCTGGGAGAATATATGGGGAAGTGAGGGACCAGAGATAGAGAGTAACCAGATTCAGAAGGAGTTCATACAAGAAAAAGAAGTAATCACAACTGCAAAGCTGAAGGAGGCTCTAAAGAAGATGAGGAACTGGAAGGCGCCAGGCAGAGATGAGGCAAATGGGTATTGGCTTAAGAAATTCGCAAGTGTTCATGAGAGATTAGCAGTAGCATTGGAGTTGAGTAGGTGTCCAGAGTGGATGGTAGTGGGAAGAACATTTCTGATACAGAAGGACCCAAAGAAAGGCATTGAGGCAAACAACTTTAGGCCAATAACATGTCTGCCAACAACTTGGAAATTGCTATTTTCTGTGATTTCAAGTAGGCTGGCATGTTACTTTGAACAGAACAGGTTGATACCAAAGGGGCATAAGGGATGTAGGACAAAGACAAGGGATGCAAAGATCAGTTGTAATTAGACCAGGCAATATTGGAGAATTGCAGAAGGAAGACAAACTTAGCAATGGCATGGATAGACTACAGGAAACCATATTCCAGCATATCACATAGGTGGGTATATTCCAGGGAGATAGCTCAGCTCCACTACTGTTTCTAGTTATCTTGATCCCAATAACAGAAGGCTGAAAGACACAGGCATAGAGTATAAGTTGGATAAGAATGGTAAAGTAGTGAGTCACCTATGGTGCATGGATGACTTGAAGATGTATGCTAGGTCAAGGAAGATGTTGCAGAAGCAAGTGGAAACACTGGAGAAGGCAAGCAGAGATTTAGGGTTGGAGCTTGGATTAGGAAAGTCGCAGTAGTGACAACAACTAGAAGTAAGTGTGTGGATGGGTATGGTTTGAGTACAAGCTGTGGGGATATGATTGAAGAAGTCAAGGAGGGGTACAAGTATTTAGGAGTAATAGAGAAGGACAGAACAGATCATGAGGAAATGAAGATGAGACTAAGGAAAGAATACAAGAGGAGAGTAAGGAAGGTACTACAGAAGTCAGCATTGAATGGGCAGAACAGCATTAAGGTAATAAATACATGGACTATACCAGTGTTGAAATACTTGGCAGGAATAGTTAGATGGAACAAGAATGAACTTAGGGAGCTAGACAGGGAGAGCAGGAAGTTACTAGTGGCAGAGAAGGCATTCATCCTCAATGGAGATGTGGACAGACTGCACATGGCAAGGCACAAAGGAGGGAAAGGACTGCTAAGTGTTGAGGAATCTGTAGAAACAGAAGCTCTAGGACTAAGGGAATATGTACAAGACCAACCTAAAGGAGCACTACTGGAAGTCACTATGGAGTTAAAGAAGATAAGAACTGAGAGTGAAGGAAAGAAGGCATACCAGTGTAGGATGGAGTCAGAAAGAGAAACAAGTCATAGGCAGAAGGCAATGCATGGAGAATACTGGAGGAACACAGAAAAATGTGACAGAGAAGAAAGCAACAAGTGGTTAAAGAAGGCAAGACTAAAAAGAGAAACAGAATCACTGATAATGGCAGCACAGGAGCAAGCAATAAGAACAAACTGGGTGAAGAAGCATATAGACAGAAGAGCAGTAGTAAGTGATAAGAAAAGGTGGAGACAGTAGATCATCTGATAGCAGGGTGTGAGAAGTTGGCGCAGAATGAGTATAAGTTCAGGCATGACTACTTGTTTTTAACTCTTTCTTTGGACAAGGGAAGTGGAACTTAAGCACATAGAGTATGCTGACGATCTCTGTCTTTTTGGCCAGTCCGAGGAACAAATACAGAGCTATCTAGATGGCCTAGTTACAGTTCTAGCGCCACTAGGTATTAATATCTCTGTACCAAAGGCCAAGTGCATGTGGTTATCAAAAGCATCGGAAAGAACGTCTGATAGAGTTCATGTCTCTGGAAAGAACATTGAATTTGTATCAGAGTTTAAGTACTTAGGCTTGATAATCAGCACTGCTGGGACAGCCCTCTCCGAAGCAAGACATTGGTGTAAAAATNTTGAATTGAAGTGAAATTCTTGTTGAGATTTTTTGAAAGACTAGCGATATAGAGAACTTTCCAATAAATTGTCTTTTTTTCACAAAGTGCGATTTGAGGCGATGGATTAAGGGCAGCATTAGATGAGCGACGGAGAACATTATCAGGATAACCATTTTGGCGGAGATTTTGAAAGATTGTATCGAAGGCTTCAGTTACTTTTTGATAAGAAGATGATAGGCGGACAGCTCGGGAAAATAGGTTACAAGGAATAGATAACTTATATTTTTCAGAACAGTAGGAATTGAAAGGGATATATAACCCAGTGTATACGGGCTTGATGTAGAGAGAAGTTTCAAAAGAAAAAGCTCGGTGAAGAGAAACATCAAGGAAATTGAGATGAAAAATGGATTCTGTTTCTTGAGAAAATTGAATTGAAAGAAGGAATGAGTTGAGGAAGTGAAGAAATTAGTCAGCTTGATTTTGATTATCCATTAGACAAAAAATATCGTCGACGTATCGCGAGTAGAACGAAGGAAGATTGTTGTAGAGACTTTTGATTCAATGATGTCCATAGCAAATTTGGCGAATGTTGGGCATAGGGGTGATCCCATTGCCATGCCATCATGCTGCTGATAAAGTTCATTGCTGAAAGAGAAAAGGATCTTTGATGAAGCGAGATGAAGTAATTTTCGAAGAGTAGAATTATCGAAGGGAAAAAGATCTGAAGGCCTAAGATTAATAATGTGATCGATGGTTTTGGAGGTAGGAATTGACGTGAAAAGACTTTTGACGTCGTAGCTAACCATGATATTATTAGAAGGATTGATATGTTTGATTTTTGCGAATGTGTCTTCTAGGATAAATGACATAGGCATGAAGGATTTAAGACGTTCATCGAGCCATTTAGATAATGTTTGAAAGTGAGCTTTAACCATAGACAGGATAGGACGATAAGGAAGAGATTTAGAGTCCTTATGGATTTTGCAAAGACCATAGAGACGAGGAGGCTGCGATCCAGTAGAATGAAAGTATTGATATAGTATATAGTATATAGTGGCCTTTGTCTAGAGTCATAGTATGGGATGGGGCGGCCGTCGGACATCCCCTTGGCTATGTCATTACAAAGAGTTGCCCCTTAAAATTAATTTTCAGAAAAAACCTCCCTTAATTTGATAATTAAAGCAAAAAAATTGCTCTCATTTATTCAATGTGCTAGGCAATAAACCTAAGTTGCCTCCTCTTCTCTAACCAAATACTTTCCGCCGCCACTGACATACATTATAACAACATTATTTCCGCGCACTTCTTGATCTATCTAGAAGTTAACATCATTTTTCACTAAAACTAAAGTATACGAAATATATATATATATTTATATATATATATATATATACACAATACATATAGCTACAAAAATTGCAGTTACTATTGATCATAGCAAATGTTTTAGAAATTTTTCATATAATTCAAATTTCTTTTAAGCCCATAGCTTAACATCCAGTTGGACAAATATGTCTCCTACATAACGATCTTACTTGCTGCTGCAATAGCATGAGAAAAATTACATAAAAGTGCATGTGGTTATCAAAAGCATCGGAAAGAACATCTGATAGAGTTCATGTTTCTGGAAAGAACATTGAATTCGTATCAGAGTTTAAGTACTTAGGCTCGATGATCAGCACTGCTGGGACAGCCCTCTCTGAAGCAAGACATCGGTGTAAAAATGTACTTGGCAAGATCATACGTTATCGGCGAGTAGCACGTCAGAATGGGCTTGGCAAAGCACTCTCCTTCTTACTCCTACGAGGCGTGATGGTACCCACACTAACGTATGCGTGTGAAACCNAGCACTGCTGGGACAGCCCTCTCCGAAGCAAGACATCGGTGTAAAAATGTACTTGGCAAGATCATACGTTATCAGCGAGTAGCACGTCAGAATGGGCTTGGCAAAGCACTCTCCTTCTTACTCCTACGAGGCGTGATGGTACCCACACTAACGTATGCGTGTGAAACCTGGGCAGAATCTTGTAGGGAACTTGAGATGCTTGAGGCTTCCATGAATACCTGTAAAAGGGTTTTTTGTGGAGTCTCCTTATGGGAAAAGCTCACAAAGGAACAAGTACACGGACTTATGCCTTTCCAACAAGTGCGCACTATAATAGCACGTAAGCGCTTACTTTTTGTAAGCCGGATGCTGGCGCACAGAGAAAGCATAAATAGTGGCGAGTTCCTAGAGCTTAGTATGACAAAAGCATCAATTGTTCCTGAAGGAAATGGCCACGTTGTCAGTGCACGCAAGAGTCAGTGCTGGGAAAAACGGCTTGTACTTGATGTGCAGTGGTTAATGGGTGTTACTCTGGGGGAGTCTCAACTGTTTTCCACTTTGACCACATCGTGCACTCATTCAAGAAACGCGAGAGAGGTTGTTAGCAGCCTATTAGAGTCAATCAACGGGGACTCAGCGGTGCTACGGGATAGAATTGCTGGGGCGGCTTATGCAGCAGTACCGAGGCTCACACAAGCCAGTACGAGACACCTGAGGTGCACGGAGTGTGCGCGTATGTTTTCTGCCCAAAAGGCGTTAAATCGTCATGTCAGAAATGACCATACGCAGAGCTCCACGACTATAGCGGATGCTAATTGCTGGAAGTGTGAAGCGAAGGGATGCTACAAGTCGTACAAGAGCAAAGGTTGGTACTTACGGCATATTAAGACCTGTCACCCCAACCTTTGCAATCGAGCATTGATAGGCAACGAAGGAAGACACCAGGCTTCCGCCACCAATCTGGGGGCGTTGGAGGGGCCGGTTGCAGTCCTGCAGGAGTCTAAACTATAAAGCTCTTTGTTACTCGATTCCTAGGGCTTCAGGACCAGAACTGGTCGGTACCATCCAGTTCTAAAGTTAGGACTGCGTTTGGGAGCCCCCACATTGGAGCTTGAGCAGGCAGCATGGGTTAGAAGCAGGAGACAAGTGGTATGAGCACAAGTGGCAGGGAGTAATTGAAAATGAGAAGGTTAAGATACTATGGGACTTCAACATACAGATGAGTAAAGTGATAGAAGCATGGAGGCCAGATATAGTAATGGTAGACAAAGGGAAAAGACTGGGAACAGTGATAGACATAGCAGTACCAAAAGACAGGAATATAGAAAGCAAGGAGAAAGAGAAGATAGGCAATTAGAGAGTTGGCATAGGAAATAGAAAGATTGTGGAAGCTAATTAAGAAAACTTAATGACCTTAATTCATTAACAAATTTGTGAATCATACAAAAAATTGATACTGAATAAAGTAATTCGGGGCCAAAATATTATATGATGATTTTAATTGCATTATGGATTCATGTTTTCCAATATAATTAAGTGTTCTAAATGCCTAGTTAACCATTTTTGCTAATGATGAGTGTTTTTGAGATGTGAGATTTTGAAAAAGAAATGCACAGTAATTAAATTGACTTAAGACAAATGAATGAATTAGTTCTACATTTGACAATTTTTCTACATGGTGCAAATGGTACAAATATTTTATTTCACATGCCATCTTATTTAATTTGGAGGAGAAGAAATAATCGAATTTTAAGTCATTGTCTATTATAAATTGGTGAAATATCAGATTGCTTTAAACGTGCAGGAAAGTCATTATTTATAATACTTTGGTTGAATGCTACATGTAGGTATTCACCAAAAACATAAAATTATTTTTTAGTTATCCAATACAGTAGGTTGCTGGATCCACAATATATATTAGCATCAAGTTTATTTCTTACATTTCTAAGATTGTGATAGGAAATTACATTGAATTGAAACCTGCTCCCTTATTTGTATATCAGATTGTTAACATGAAAGTTTCCATTTTCATCAAAGTTAAATTTGAGTTTACCCATATTTTCAAAATTTCTGTTTAAAATATTTGCAATATCCTTCTTATTTTTGTGCATCCTATTATTATGCTTTATTTCTTCAATGTGTATATTTAGCCCTTTAGTTTTGCCAAAGCTTTTATTAAGAAAATTCCATCTTTGGTTAGATTTTGTTAAACATTTGAAGCAATCCTTTACCTTGCTTTCATACCTAGATTTGTGGCTCTTTTTGATTATTTGCTTAGCAAGCTCATAATTTGTCCAATTAATATTGATGGGATCTGATTTTGAGAGTTCAAAGAGTTTATTTTTCTTAATTTTCTGTTCTTTAATCAAGTTGGAATCACAGAGATGGCTAATCACTTGTCTCAATTTAGTGTTAATTAATTTAGTTCACAGCAGTGCTCCTTGATTTAAGGCTTTGGTGATTTCATAGATGATAAATTTCAACCTACTATCAGAATCATTAAAAGTGTCATTGTGTAATGTCCCTCTGGGGTAATTCGCATATTTATATCAATTTAGTGTAATTAGAAAGCATATGTTAATTAGATTAATATCTTTTATTAATTTAATTGTTATAATCAATTGAATTTTGTACATAGTAACCAAAGCAGTTATTTTGATGGTAGGATTATGATAAGAGAATATGACTAGTTGTCCACTCATTTAAAAGATTTATTAAAGTATTTTGGTTTTAATTACTTTAGGAATGAACTCTTTTTTATACTATTTAACTTAATGTCTTCTTTTTGGAATGCACAAGTTAATAGATGATCTGAAATCAAACATTCTGTTAAAAAGTATTCAAAACTATTTGCTTCTTTTGTATCACACATAATGTAATCTATGAATGAGAAACTTCTTGAATGAATATATGTTGGAGTACTGTTATTAATTGGTTTCATATTGTGGATATCTATCATATCATGAATAACTTTATGTTCTGTTTCATTTAGATAGTTTTGATTTTAATCACCCATTAGAAAAATTTCTGTTCAAAACAAAATTTGAGTTATAAATATTAATTTTGAATTTTTCCTTTTCACTGAAATTAAGATGATATTTAGACTTAGATCAGATTACACATTTGAAATAAAATCAAACCAAATCCATTAACGCAACTTATATTGTATTAATGATTATAATAATCATGAATCTTCTGAAAATCAAATCAAACTTGAATTGTGAGTGGCTTTTATTAATGTCACATAATGTATTGTTTTTTGGTCGTTTCTTCAACAAAAAAGTGATTCAATTAGGTTTTTTTTGAAAACCTAATCTTCCAGTTGCAAAATGTATCCAAGCAAATGCATCTCATTGCTTTAAAATGTTATTGCTAAATGATGCTAACATGAATCACATCTTTAAATTTGAAGCATTTGCCAACAATTTAATAGTGCATTGGAACGCATAACAAGGAAACCTGCTGTATGAACAAAACTTTGTCTAGATTGAAAATATTAAATAACTTATTTCAAATTATATTCAATTAAAAATTTCTATAGTGTATAAAGTGCATAATGTATAATTTTTTGAAATTTTTGAATCCAAAATAGATCTGAAGTTTTCTCAAAATTGAAATCTGATCTGAGATCCTATCCAATTCCATCTCTGACATAGATATTCCTATTTTATGTTATTCAAGAATATATTAATCTTCTAAATATTTTATCAATCAATGTTTGTTAAATTTCATTAAATAATTTGTGAACTCTGTATTGCTAGTAATATCAAACTTATTATTATTTAGGTTGATATACCAACAAACAGATAAATGTAAGCTTTATTATATGCATTATTTATTAAATTTTTCTGCTTGCTGGACTGTGATTCCATTTGATGAATGGAATCAATAAACTCATATGTGTTATAGATCTTAATACAATATATTTTACATTAAAGGATATAATCTATACTCAAAGGCATAAAAGTCTTCTATATTTGCAAGAATAATAATTAATATTATTCTTGCATCTCACAGTTTCATTCTAGTATCCCTCTCAGCTCAGGGACTCACCAGTTTCCATGGAGTCTGAGAGCTTTCCTCAGGACTATAGCTGTACCTAACAATGCTGCCCTGTGTGCTACTACCCCTCACCACTTTGTTACTCCCAACTCCTCCAAGTATTTCTTATGTTTCTTACTCACTGCTCCAAGTGCTCCTACAACTACTGAGACTACTTTAACCTTTTTCAACTTCTACAGCCTTTCTATTTTTCTGCCATCTCTCTATACTTGTCTATCTTCTCTTTCTCCTTGCTTTCTACATTCCTGTACTTTGGTACTCTGGTTTATATTAACTTTATGCAGCTAGTGTTAAAGCCTGGTTGCTTTATTAGTTAACACACTTTACAAACAGAGTGTGACATAATCCATCAAACTATCATGATTGGTCAAGATGAGAGAAAGGGATGAAGGAAACAAAGACTGACATTATTAATATTGATTATAATGATTAAAATGTAAATCATGATAGGATTGATTATTTTCACTTTGTAAATGTTTTGTGCAATTATATCTAAAATTATGCTCGATGGTATTTTGACAAAACGAAAGATGGTCAAGCAGCATAGTCAAATTAAAGCTGACGTTGCGGAAAATTAGCAGAAATATTAAGCGAGGGAAAAACTGTAAACAAGAAAGATTAACAGGTACTAGTCAAGTATTTAGTTGTTTAATACCAAGTGCTATAAATATACTGAACATGATGTAATTAATGATGAACAAATCTACTTTAGATTTATTTTCTCTTGTCAGGTTATTTTATATATTCTGATGGAAAACTAAACGTCTACGAGCTAGGGTAATTGTATGGTGGTTCCCACATCCGGTTAAAGGTATGCTGGAGCAGCCTCCTAATAGCTATTCCACAGCGGGGAGGGCGACAGCTGTAGTTACCTGGTGTGCTCTTAGGTTACGGATAGGTATAGGAGTTTTTTACCGTTATAGCTTTCCTGATTGTCATTGCTCGTCTGATATTATTATCGCAGCCTGTAGGTTTTACATGTCAATCCTTTTATCAATGAACTCACGTTATTTATTACATTCATTATGCCACATGACGATTGATGATTTAACAGTGTTTACACTTAGACGGTTATTACGATTGTATTTCTATATTCTATTACACATAGTTTATTTAATAGTCATTACATGTTGCTCGATGTTTTATATGGTAGACCCCTGGCCGACTTCTCGGTATTGTTTTCCGCTGACTGCATTGATTGTTTACATGTATCAAGGGCTATTAAATATTTCTATATATGTAGGGTTATTACATGTAGGGCCTCATAAGAAGCTATTCCAGCAGCAAGGTTGCACCACTTCATTTATTGCATCAGTTCGTAATAACAAAAACAATCAATGCACTAAATTCTTAAGTAGTTGCAAATCCCATTACACCTATTACACTGAGTTCGCTATTCACATCACCATTCCGTTGTTGTTCTTTATCTCACATTGGCAGTTCCATTGGTAAGATGCGGCTGGCGGATGCGTTCCTGGATATGCACATTTACTCTTAAGTGTTGATCCTGTCTTCCAACATCTCTGCTTTATCTAAATGAGGCGAGTTAACTAAGTAGCTACAAAGGCTTGTGTATATTAAATTAGTTTAATAAACCACACACTTATCATAAAGGAGAGAAATTGGAAAAGTGTCAACTCCACTTAATGGTTAATCTAAGAAAAGCAATAGTTTTCTCTAAGTAACACAACCACAGTGGGTTGGCATGATTCTACAAGAGTTAAGTCAACTAGTGTCTTGTCTTGAGGTATTGCACTAAGCCCCAAAAAGGGTCTGTTTTTTGAAAATTTTCACACATTGCACCTAGACTTACAAACATAATTTCAAGTTTTTTAGGCATTTGAATAGTGCTTATAGTTGCTAAGGTTGGAAGTGGATACCATAGAAATTACGCCTTCTAGAGGCAAAAAACTGTAAAAATGTTGCAAAATCAGTCAATTTCCTTAATTTAAGGGCACATAGCTCATTATCCATTAAAGGTAGTAGATTGAAATTTTGAATGGAGGTAGCCAATATAGTTCTTAGTGTAAATATATAAAAGCCTATTTTTTTAGGCAAAAATTGCCTTAGCCTCAAAGCCTAGTATAAAATATTTCGAAATTACAATTTTTAGTTATTTATTATTTTCTCACATTGCTCTTAAACTTATTAACATAATTTCAATTTTATTTTAGATTTCTGCCATCAATGCAGCAGATTTTTTGCAAATCAAACAATCTTAAGAGACACATAAACAATCATTTTTAACTTTGTAAAATTAATATTAATTTTTTAAGTTTTTTAAATAAATAACATTTGAATTTTGAAGTTTTTTGTCTCCACCAATTATATATTGATTAGCAATTAAGTTTTCTTTTAGTAATTTTTGAATTTCTTNTTTTGAATCCAAAATAGATCTGAAGTTTTCTCAAAATTGAAATCTGATCTGAGATCCTATCCAATTCCATCTCTGACATAGGTATTCCCATTTTATGTTATTCAAGAATATATTAATCTTCTAAATATTTTATCAATCAATGTTTGTTAAATTTCATTAAATAATTTGTGAACTCTGTATTGCTAGTAATATCAAACTTATTATTATTTAGGTTGATATACCAACAAACAGATAAATGTAAGCTTTATTATATGCATTATTTATTAAATTTTTCTGCTTGCTGGACTGTGATTCCATTTGATGAATAGAATCAATAAACTCATATGTGTTATACATCTTAATACAATATATTTTACATTAAAGGATATAATGTATACTCAAAGGCATAAAAGTCTTCTATATTTGCAAGAATAATAATTAATATTATTCTTGCATCTCACAGTTTCATTCTAGTATCCCTCTCAGCTCAGGGACTCATCAGTTTCCATGGAGGCTGAGAGCTTTCCTCAGGACTATAGCTGTACCTAACAATGCTGCCCTGTGTGCTACTACCCCTCACCACTTTGTTACTCCCAACTCCTCCAAGTATTTCTTATGTTTCTTACTCACTGCTCCAAGTGCTCCTACAACTACTGAGACTACTTTAACCTTTTTCAACTTCTACAGCCTTTCTATTTTTCTGCCATCTCTCTATACTTGTCTATCTTCTCTTTCTCCTTGCTTTCTACATTCCTGTACTTTGGTACTCTGGTTTATATTAACTTTATGCAGCTAGTGTTAAAGCCTGGTTGCTTTATTAGTTAACACACTTTACAAACAGAGTGTGACATAATCCATCAAACTATCATGATTGGTCAAGATGAGAGAAAGGGATGAAGGAAA
>CABFPE010000011.1:3046000-3058201 GCA_900660155.1 Hofstenia miamia
TGTTAGCTTTACTAATTACCAGAGTTTGAAATTCTGAGAATACTTTACAACAACTATTATGCATTTGTTTAATGTGAAACAAGAAACTCCTGTTGAAGCAGTTTGTGTAATAAAACAATCAGGCGTTAAATCAATGAGAGTTAGTCTGTCTACAGCAGTTCTCGCCATTTCTATACTTTACTTTCATTTATCAATTAAGCGAGCTAGGTGAATCCTGCGAAAGCGAATCATTTCTACATCCTACCCATGGCACCACCAAGAAAAAAATTGAAATCTGCAAATCAAGGACAGATAACTTCTTTCTTCAGGTAATTGAATGAAACCATCTACATACTGAATATGCAATGCAGTTTATTTTATGAGTTTGTCCAAATGAAATACTTTAGAGTAGTTTAGCTGATTTCTTGATTATATTGTGCGTCTGCACAAAACCATAGTAAACATTTAATTGTAAAATCCTTTTTGAACCAAGCTATAAATATTCGTAGAAATTACATGTACATGTATGTACAATTTCATAATATAATCACATGTAAATCTTAACTCTATGAGAACTCTATTTGCCCAGTACACTTTTTCCCGTTCTTTTTATCTTGACCTGAATATTGTTGAATTAAATATTTATTAATTTTCATTACATGCCAAAGACAGCTGCTTATGAATCCTGCACTGGTGAAATTGCTGTGAATCCTCATTCTACTCTCTCTCCTCTTCCTCCTCAACCCCAAGAATCATCTAACATGAACATGAACATAGCTGGTCCGTTGGTTGAAGATGTTGATACTCCACTATGGGATATTGATATTGTTGCCTCTGGAAAGTCCTCAGTCAGTACTATCACAGATACCGAAAAATATCATTTTTTGGTATACAACTACGAGGGAGACGAATTTGCAACTTGTCATGTGAACAAAAAAGGAAAGCAGGTGTCCCTTAAATTTCAATCCTCTTGGCTCAAAGATTATAATTGGTTATCTTACTCGCCGTCTCAAGGAGGAGGATACTGCAAGTACTGCGTTCTCTTCGCAAAACCATCCCCTAGGGTTATACTGGGTACTCTAGCCAAAACCCCGTTCAAGGTGTTTAGCAAGGCTAAAGGAAATGATGGTTACCTGACAAATCATGACAGCGCACATTTTCATCATGATTCCATTGTCTTAGGAAAATTGTTTTTGGAAACCTACAATAAACCTGAGTCCAGGATAGACAATCACATNGACATAAGAAAAGAAGTAATGCAACCCTTGAAGAAGGTACCATACTACAGTATTATTGCAGACGAAGCCACCAACCCACATGGAAATCAAAATATACTGTCATTCTGTTTGAGATTCATCGAAACATATGAAGACAACCACCTTTCTGCCCACATCAAAGAGGCGTTCATCGACTTCTGCTACTTACAAAAAATGACTGGGCAAGCAGTATCGACAGCAATTTTCGAAATGCTTAGAAAGCATGAGCTTGATATACGCAATATGCGTAGTCAAGCGTATGATGGAGCTTCCTCAATGGCTGGTGATAGAAACAGGGTCCAAACAATTATTAAAGAAAAGAATCCTCTGGCACTGTACACCTACTGTAGCTCACATGTGCTTAGTCTTGCAGATGGACTGAAATGTTCTTTGCAGTCTGGGAGCAACATCGTTGCACTGGTTGTTCTTCTCAATGGCCTAGATCCACTCAAAGGGCTCAGTGCAAAGCTACAAAAGCGTGATGCAGATATAGTGACAGCATATAGCAGTAATGATAGTGCTATCAACGAAGTCTCCAATCAAAGAGGAAACATAGATGAACTATGGACACATTGGTTTGCAGAAGCTGAGAGGATCAGTGCAGATATTGGAGCGGAATTTCAGCTTCCAAGAATTGCGAAATTCCAGAGACATCGACAGAACACACCTGCTGACAATCCCAGGTAATCATATTTAAGTTATCCAGCACAAATTAATTAAAATGTTTTAAAGAATAATATTAATAGCTAAATACCTATCTGTCCATTAAATTTTGNGAAGTCTCCAATCAAAGAGGAAACATAGATGAACTATGGACACATTGGTTTGCAGAAGCTGAGAGGATCAGTGCAGATATTGGAGCGGAATTTCAGCTTCCAAGAATTGCGAAATTCCAGAGACATTGACAGAACACGCCTGCTGACAATCCCAGGTAATCATATTTAAGTTATCTAGCACTAATTAATTAAAATGTTTTAAAGAATAATATTAATAGCTAAATACCTCTCTGTCCATTAAATTTTGACAATGGTTGTACATGTATGACAAATGACAATTGAAAATTTGTTGAATATTACAATTATTGTATTGTAATAAGACGTAACGTTATTGAAAATTTATATAAAATGAATCTATGTCTCTCACATGTATCCTACATGTCCTACATGTATGAACACGCTGTAATTACTAATCGATCCTATTTCAATTGGGGTACCCTTCATGGATAATCTGCTCCAGCATTTGAATACTCGGTTTTCAAAAGACTACAGAACCCTAGCAGCAATAATGTCTGTGGTTCCACACATAATAGTCGGAGTTGATGATAGTGAAATGGAGTCATTTGTCACTCAGCTACAATTCTGGGACAAGGATGTGCCATCTCCTGACAGTCTTAAAGTACGTAAATCAACTACATGTGTGAATGATTTAAAGCAATTCTTTTAATAGTAGACAGACTTTGCTTTTTTACTTTCAGCATGAATTATGACGTTGGAAATCTTTATGACGCTGGTGTCAGGTGCAATGCTAACTGAAAACCTTATTGACTCTCTTCATCATGCAGACGTTGACATCTATCCCAACATAAGACAACTAATCTTGGTAGGAATGCGTCTCCCTGATTGGTTCTTCAGAGGCAGAGAGGTCGTTTTCTGTACTCAGACGTCTGAAGAATCATCTCAGGAGCACCATGTCTGAAGAACGGTTGGCGGGACTGACAATGATGGCCGTGCATTATACGGAAGCACACAATCTCTCAACTGACTAGTTGATTGAACATTTTGTTAATGAAAATCCTAGACAAGTTTTTTGTCAATCAATCTTATTTGACTAATAAAATTAAATTTTTGAAGTTAACAAACCCTCTTTTAACCTTCTACATGTATTTACATATAAAAAATTATACAGAATGAATGAACATTTGCAAAATCATTATAGCATTTAAAATATTTCTGAATTCTACATCTACACATTAAATGCTAAAATATACATTTAAGAGTACATAAAACAGTACACATAAGAAAACATAGAGTACAAGAGAATTAGACGTCTGCTGCGTAATAGATACACACCAATGCGTAATACATACATGTATGCATATAGGCCATATATTGCCAATACCAACCCCCTTGCTAAAAAGCTGCATCCGCGCCTGTAAAAGCAATTATGCAACAAACAAACGTGAAAAATAAACAATTGCAATTATCTGGTATCTGAAATAAATTATTTCACTACAGGCCCATAGCCAGCAGGTTTGTACGTAACATAGGTGGAAGCAGTTCAGGTCAAAATGCAGGCTTGGTCTGTTCACCAAAAAAGTAATGCTGGTCGAGCCAGGTCAACATTTATTTAATGAACAGTGCCACCTAGAGTAGCCTACGCCCAATGAATAAATGAAATAATATAACACATTTCTAATTATCTTTTGTTTCAAATTCTTTTAGTATATTTAGCTTTGAGATCAATTAATATATTCAATGTATTAGTCATTATTTGAATAATGGCAATTGGAATTAACTAATGTGCTATGTTACAATTAAAAAAACTGAAGAGTTAAGCTACTGCTCTACATGTACTAACAGCAAAATACATGTAATCCATGATAAGGAAGGACCAAAATATGTGATAAATTCATTTTTTTATAAATTAATTTGCAATTTAGACGTAAAATGTGACAGAACTTTCAAGTCATCCCTCAATAAAACAACCGAGATTGAAACCAGGACATATTACAACAATAATTATATATTTAAAGAAGCTCAGCATTGAAAATTTTGTCAATACTTAAAATATAACTTACTGAAAATTTAATCCAAACTATTGAATAACCATTTTTATTACCTTAATAATGGATTTTTTAAAGAATTTATTTGAATACATGTATTACTACAAAACGGAAGAATATTATAACTTAAATTAAGGATACTTACAATGCTGATAGTGGTGTAGATGATACTATTTGTAATAAAAATTGCTGGTCAGGCGTTTCTTCAAAGTTAAGCAGTGAACGTCCAAATGTGCAAGTTTTAATTTATTGCCTGCATGACCTTTGGAAATTCATGTGAGGAAGTCTGATTTTTGAATAGAGTAAAATTCTGGATACTGCATTTTGATTGACAGAGTAAGAGCTAATGAAATGCTTCATAGGAATTTTTCTAAACCGCTTGATGGCTACAATATTCTTCATATGTCACATTTTCAGGTTTGTTTGTGTCAGCAGTGCACAACTTGTGGGAAGGCGTAGTGGGTAGGTATTATGACAACCTAAGAATATATCGCAGAACTATCAAATTGTGTCTCAGGAACATTGTCTAGCTCAGCCTGTCAAGGTAAGTGTCATTTTTATGATTAATTGTCTTAAATTCTTTGCGTTTAGTAACGGTAGCATTTTTGATATCTTTAATTGTATGTATTAGCGATTGGAAATTGCGTGTTTTTCCATTGTCTAAAATGTATTTATTACATTTTAATACTTTAGTCATTGCGTGAGGACGTAGTTTGGACATTATAGTAGGGTAAATGGGTCATTCCATAAATATTTGTATTGTTTTAATGTCGATATTTTGGCATAAAGTGTACAAAGTTTACAAAGTATTTCTTGCTAGAATTTTTTTGTCTTAAAGTATTTCCCAACTTACAATTATTAATTTAGCACTGTAGTCTTAAATATAACACAATTATCCAAAATTAAATGTATTTTCTACAATTGTATTTATTATAAATGCAAATGTAATTAATGCTTTTGTACAAGTCAATATATATATATGTAATTTTTAAGAAATTCTTGAAGAATGTTCACATGTTAGTGGTAAGTGCCTCCAAATTTCAGTGTACAAATTGAATCAGTCTGTTTCCTTACTAATTACATGTTCTGTGTCGTTTTAGTAGCATTTGATTTTGCAAATAACGACGTCGTTTTGGTATTGAATTAACCTTTTTTTGATGGCTTTTTTCTTATTGGGACTTTGCATTAGAAAGTAAGCAGGATTACAGATGACACATGTTTTACATATATTAATGAAGTCATACACAATTGAGAGAAGTCCGAGACAAATAAATTGAGTATTTAGTGTGGGCTCAGTTTGAATTATTCTAATTTGTCCACATTTATGAATTTTACGGGTTACCTCCCTTTTTTAATATTCCGGAAGTGCTATTTGGTTATGGTGTTTATCAGCATCAAAAAGAAGACCATTTGCAGTAAATTCCCAAGTTTAAGAGTTAAACTATTTGGATAATGTTTATTCAATCATATAGTTGGTTGTTTAATTTTTTGATAATTTGTATCAATCGCAATATCATTGTGTTGATATTTTATTATTTCTTCTTTAGATAGTTCCCCTTTTGGATGAATATCTAATATAGGTTGACCTTGTCTATCTGTGCTGACGACTGGCAGGTTGTCATATGCAGATTTAGAAATAAAGGGGAAATGTACCGTATTATAAGTTTGTTTTGATGGTATTGTGGAAGGGCTCTCATTAAGTCAGCATTTATATGTTGTTTCCCTTTACAATGTGAAATTAAAATTTGTTAGATAGTCTATACATCATTCTATAATTTTCGGGGCAATATCTGTAAAACTTTTTTAACCCACAAAGTTCAGAGTTATCAGTACATACTGTGAAGTGTAATTAACCAAAAAGAAAGTATTGAAATTTTTTAGCCTCTCAACTAGAGCAAGCATTTCAAACTTTTGTTGAGCTGTAGTTAAGTTCATTAGGCTTAAATTTTCAACTGAAAAATTGTATTCTAAAAACTTTGTCTCACCTATGTCGCCAAATGTAGTAAAATTGAATTTCTTGGCCAATTTGTTATTCAGGGGTTTACTATAGTTTATGAATATTTTTCCCTATTTGAATCTATAGTAACTGAAAATGAAATTCAATCTCAACTACTGTGGCTGACTTGCGAGATTACAAAATAATTTCTAGATAAGACTTGTGTGTTATCAATTTGCTACAAACACACGCAATGCAATTTCAATTCCTACATTTTAATGTTATGCTAGTGTCTGAGAGAGGGTTCAGCCAATCAAAAACGCCGGGTATAGAAATTTTTCTTACTAGCAGTGTATAATGATATCCACAGTAACTTAGTTGAGCTTGTAAGTGTTCAATTTTTTTGATGTAATTACTACTCTCGGAAATTAGAAAGTTACAATATTTCTGATAAACACAATTTTTGTGTGTTTACTAGACAATTTTAGTTAAGACTATTGTTACAATTTAGTATGAATGTTTGGTCGCCCTCTTGTTATCCCAGTTTACTTTGACTTTTAATATTTCCCGTATCTCTCTGTACTGAGAGCTATTTCTATAAATGTATTGGTGAATATTTGTAACACCTCAAGTTTTTCTTATAAGTCACTGTTTTATGACTTGCAAATATCAGTTCAATTTGCTAGTTGAAAATTCTTCTATTTTAATCCTTAAATAATTTATGAGAATTAGGAATACCTGATCTTATCAGAAATACATGAAATGAAAGTTGCTCTGATTTATTTTACTTTATTTATCAGAAATCCTAGTCAAGACGTATTTGACTTATTCTACAACAGCATTTAAAGACTTAAAAAGTTTACTAATTTTTCATTTAGAGTTATGTTTTCCTTAAGTATTATGTTAAACTCTGGAAGATTAGTCAATTTCTAAAATTTTATTTTGTAAAGGGCATAAAGTAACTTTTTGCATGAAATATCAAATATTTTGCCCTAAATTACAAATTCCTTTGCAGAACCTCAAAGCTCCATTATAACTTTAAGTAGAGAGAACTTTAGGAAAGAGCTTAAAGGTCAGAATTTACTTAAACGAGTATTTAACATTTGGTTTTAGAAGTTTCAAAATTTAAAATTACCTCAAAGTGTTCAAAAGTTTATGACTAATGTTTGAACTTACTAATCAAAAAGCACTTTACTAATTTATACTCTAAATCTTTCTAAGCAAAATACAAAGATAAAATACACTATATGAGTTTTGAATTTACTAATCCAAACTTGAGTAAAATTTTTACCTGATTCATTTTTTCTACAAGTGTAGAGACAGAAGTTACTACTTTTCAATATAATGCAGTCTTTAATATGAAACCAGTTAGAAATTCAGGTTCTTGGAGTATAAATAACAGTTGTGACAACACATAGTGATTGATTGTTTACCACAAAATCTTGATAATTTATTTCCAAAAATAGGTGATATTTTTTAGTTGCAATACATTCGTGGGGTCTAATTAAGTTTGCAAATAATGTGAAGGAGTTACAATTTTTACATCTAAATTCATTTGAAAATTGTTTTAGAACATTTTATAGAATCACTAAGTTTTCCTTTCATATAAAAGAGGTAACTAATTAGATATATTTGTCTTTTAAATTTTGTTCCAGTACATCTGAAGTGAGTAGCTTCCATTATAAATTTTTTTTCTTGTAAAATTAGTAAAAATTTAACAAGATTAGATTTAGTGGTCTTAGTATTGTTTTAATCAGTAATTCTTAGTAAATATATAAATTCCATATTTATCATATTTCAGTAAAATTCAAAATTTATATTTAAATCTCAAATATTGTTTAAAAAATTCATTTTATGGAATTTAATACACTCTACAACATTTTTTTAATGTTGTGCAAAATAAATTTTGGTGTTGTTCTTCATTTGCCATTATTTGTGCTATTCATATTTCATTGCCTTATCTACAATGTTAAAGTAAATATATCTTGTTTGAAACAACCTCCATTCATAGTGAAATTAAAAAGTGGTTATTTTTGAATTTTGACATAATAAAATTAACACAGTTATACTATAAGAAACTTAACTATTTAAACTCTTTAAATTTATTATGATTAAAGTTGATGACAATTTTAGGAACTAGATTTTAACAAAGTTTACAAATAAGTTGATTTGCACTCACTATTTCACAAGTATAAGTAGTTAAGGTCATGAGAAGAAGAGCACACAACTTTGATTCTGATTGGTTGAGAGATCATGACGTCATTTTACATGGGATAGTTTGTAACAACATCTAGTGGAGTGAGTTATTACTAAATCAATTTACAAGGATTCATAACTCCAATGTAAATACTGACTCATTTTTGTGACATTTCAAGGCCTGATTTATAAACATGTGTTTGGTATAATGTCTAATTACATTACATGATTTGGATGATATACCCATGTTATTTTGCTTGCATGGCTTACACCTATGTGTTTACATTACATCAAGTTTTATAATAGCATTTTGCAAAAATTTTCCATGTCTTTCAATTGCTTACAGTGTATGTACAATATTTAATTCATTTTTCAGGGGTCAGTACATTACATGTAAAAGACTGCATTTTCGTTTTTTGTTAATATACATCATTAACACAGATTACATTTTTGATAACTAATTTTCCACAATTTTGAATGCTTACATGTACAGCATTTAAATCAATTTTCAGGGAACTTTCAAAAAGACTACACATCATTTTTTAATTACACTGACATTTTTCCTTTGGAATAGGTTTCTCTGTTCTGTGAATCTGGCACTAGTATCACCTCTCATTTAATTTAGTATTCTTTCTTTCTTGACGTTCTATTCCTGATATTTTCTGTGTTAGTTTTCTAACCATTTCAGTTACTCCATTTATTGTTACCTTGTCTTCAGTATTAACCATTGACAGAGCTCTTTCTGCTGGGGATGCTTTGCTTTCAGGGGATCATGTAACATCCTATGTTTGGGAATTTTTCTGAATTGGGGGGTTCTGAGTTTTAGACCTTGAATATACCATTGTAGTCATTTAGCTGTGAGTAGTCTTTCTGTTTTTCCAGTTGGCTAAATTGTTGTTGTTCTGTAAGTATGGTTCTTTCATGTCTGCTTAACTTTCTATTGGATACTCCAAGATCATTAGTTCAGTTAGTTCATGATAAACAACTATCTTAACTTGTAATGTGTTTTTTTGGCAGTCTTTTGTTCAGGGAGAGCCATTTTTGACAAGAAGTCCATCTTCTTAAGTCAATTAAATTGCAGTCCATTCCTTTTCATTCTCTAAGAAGAAATCCATTTATTTTAGGGGTTTTAGAATTTTTTTGAATTCCAGTTCATCAGGCACCTGTCATGGTCACAATATAGAATCTGTACAAGGAGGTTTATAGACATATCTCAGTAACATTATATTGATTTCCATTGATATTCAATTTAACCAACTGTGCAATTCCAATTAATCCAGCTTTCCATTTCTAGCAAGGTAAGGTATTACTAAAAACTCATTTAGATTGGAAGTTGTAAGATGTCATCAGGGTGAAAACCCAAAGCTAAGCACTGCAACTCAAAGAGGAACATGGAATAGTAAAAAACCAACATTCACAATGGAAGCAATTGTGACTCACAAACAAAGCTCATGGTACTGTAACATCCTCTACCTGGCATTACTGTTTGTCCTTTGTAACATTGGTTGTATATTTGCAGGTAGGGATTTACTAATTTGATAATGCTTTAGCTTTTGTGTATTTTTGTTAACATAATTTAAAGAGATCTAACTATTCACTATTTAGGTGATGAAGCCATGCAGGAATCTTTCCAATGATTGATAGTGGGCATCTGCCTGAAGCTGATCTTCACATCCAGATTCACTTGTTCATCTAGGATCCACTTGGTTAAGTTCCACCTCTCAGTTCAGTGATGTTACTTATGTGTACCCTATCTTAGCTTGGTGCATAACTCAAGACAAGACACAACTCAACTTAGTCTGTCTTATATAAAAGTGTTTCACATTAATGCAACTGGACTTGTTACTAGCTGCTTGATTAATATTACTTGTAGACATCACCAAATGTATTGACTTTAATAACTAGTTTAATAATTAGCAGATTCTTAACTTAAATTTAATAATAAACTACATGCTTGGTCACATTATCATTTACATTATAGTCAATAATTTGGATCTAAAATAATATAGATATAATTCCTAGGTTTCAGTCATCCAACCATAGTTTGAGTCTGTTATAGTTAATACATGTAGCAAGTGATCAATAGTCAACAAAATGAGAGAAAAACCCCTATACCTAACATAAGTGTACTTTCATGATCTGGCACAAAGACCCTAGAATCAATCTCATGATGGATCCAGACCACTACTAAACACAACTTGTTTAGCTTGACATTCCATTAAATAATCAAACCATATTAATATAACAATGTAAGAATTCCAAATAAATTCTTTTTTCAATCATTTACAATGATTCTAATCTATTTAAAGTAATTCCAGAAAAGTACTGTTGATTTCAAATTTAAACTATTTGTCTGCCAAGATGGCAGCTAAAAATAATGGAAGCAACTTCGCCCCCTTGGTTTTGACAAAAGTATTATTATCAACAGACACAATTCTCTCATAGTTGATACTTTTTGTTACTTGGTTGCATAACACAAATTAATCTAAATTGATCTTATAATTCTACAATATTTTTAATCATAATTTGTCTTCAATCTTATTCCTTTTCCAAATCAACATTAGCAATTTAATTAATATGGATGATGCTACATGCCATCATTGGGTTGCATTATTTTTAGCACAGCTCTCTCTCTATGTACTAGGGTGTCCCCTTTTCATATTATTGATTCTGCCTCTTCGTCTTCCCATTTGATTTTTTTGAATTCAGATTGTTTTGTCATCCTTAGGACTGCCTTTCCTTTGGTGGTTACTATGTTGATGTATATTAAGAATCTCGTCTCTCTGATGTCTTCTGAAATTTGTGTGATTTCTCACAGCTTGTTGATTTTTCTTGAGAATATGTCATAATATTTTTGGTAGAGTTGTATTCCCTTAATTCCTATAATTAACATGTGGGCTAAGTTTTCTCATATGTGGTTATCCAGGTAAAAGAATGTAAAATCTTTCCTCAAGCTATGTTTGTTCACCATGTCTTTGTAAAAGAAGCTGATGTTGTCCAATACTTCCTGTTCACTTATTTCATTTGGATCATTCTCATTTATTCTCATCATCATTACAATCTCTACTCTTTTTGTGATGTTGTAGTAGCAATATTTCTTTTCCCAGATGTCTGTCCAGACTATTTTGTTAATGCCAGAGAACAGCTTTACTGCTTTTGGAGTTTGGCTTTCAATTTAGTGTCTTAGATCTTTTAATTGCAGGTGTACAATTGGTATGGTGTTATTGTTCTTCAATGTACACTTTTCTCCATTATTGTTTTTCAGCATGATTTCTTTTGATTTCTTGTAATCATCTCATTCTATTATCATTCCCACTTTCTCCTTTACATTGACATAAGATTTTTGTTCATGTAAGAAGGCTTTGACAATTTTGACCTCTTTCTGCAGTCTCCATCATGTGAGGAGCATTGATATTGAAATTGTTCCCAGGGGCATGCATATTAGAATTTTCATTGTGATTTGTTGTTCTATGTGTTCAAATGGCTCTGTTGTTGGTGGTACTGTTGCACAACCTATTGTCCCAGTGTGACATAATCTATCAAGACTATCATGATTGGTCAGGATGAGAGGAAAAGAATGAAGAAACAAAGACTAAAATTATTATTGATTATAATGATTAATTGTAAATCATGATAGGATTGATTATTCAGTTTGTAAAATGTTTTGTGCAGTTAATACTTAAAATTATACTCGACGGTATTTGACAAAACAAAAGATGGTCAAACAGCATAGTCAAATTAAAGCTGACGTTGCGTAAAATTAACAGAAATATTAAAGCAAGGGAAAACTGTCAACAAGAAAGAATAGCAGGTACTTGTCGAGTGTTTAATTGTTTATCAAAAAGTGCTATAAATATAATGCATTGGATGTAATAATTGATGAGCAAATCTACTTTGGATTAGTTTTCTATTGTCAGGTCATTTTGTATATTTAAATGGAAAGCTAAACGTATACAAACTAGGGTAATTGTATGGTGGTCTCCCACCTCCAGTTTACGTTGTACTCTAAGGTTACGAATAGGTATAGGAGTTTTTGCCGTTATAGCTTTCCT
>CABFPE010000011.1:3062153-3112526 GCA_900660155.1 Hofstenia miamia
TCTCTTTACTCCGTTGGCAGTCACATTGGTAAGATGCAGCTGGCAAGTGTGTTCCTGAGAGTGCGCCGCTTCTATTTGAGCGTCGATCCTGTTCTCTAATCTCTCCGCTTGATTTAAATAAGTTTGGTTAACTAAGTAGCTACAAAGGCTCTGGTATATTAAATATGTTAATGAACCACGCATTTATAGTAGAGGAGAGAAATTGGAAAATGTCAACCTCGCGTTATGTTTAACCTAAGAAAAGTAACAGTTTTCTCTAAGTACGGCCATCACGGCGAGTTGGCATGATTCTACACCAGAATGCTTGTGTGAGTCCTTTCCTGCTTAGTTTTAGTCATATTTCTTCTTTGATGTCTACACTTTATGTTATGCCTATGATGTCCACTGCCTGTTTGTTGTATGGCTTGAGCAGCACATTTAGCTCTGTCCTTGTGAATGCCTTCATAAACATCAGTTTCATTGTTGCAACTGTTTGTTGTTCTTTAATATTTTGGAAGTTCCTCTCTTTGATTTCTCTAGATTCTCTTGTTACTTTGATCTTGACTAAGAACCATTCATCATCCATATCTAACCACTCAATTGTTCTTCTCCCCACTTTTCAATATTTATACTGTTGATTGTCTGTTGGGTTTTGGGAGAAAGTAGTAATTGAGAGGATCTTAGCAACTCTTCTTCCTCTATCATTTCTCTCTTGTTTTTGTCACCATCTCACAGAATTCCACTTGTTCAGTTATCCCACCTTTTTTCATCATTTCCACACTCCTGATTATCTTGGTGAATGTGCATATACTCATATCTTTCCATTTCTTTTTCTACATTTTCTGCATGTTTTTCTGTACTGCTGCATTTTGTATCTTTTCAGTGCTGACTAGTTTTTGTTTTATTATTTTTCTCATCATGATCCATGGTTGGTTCTCCAGTTGTTTCAGCCATGTTTCTGATGTCACTCTCCACATGTGCTTTCTCAATGGTTCCTCAAATATTGTTATTTCATTCAGGCGTATCCCACTCTTATTTGCAATATTGACTATTGACATTTTCCCCATTGGGGAACTCAACCATTTGGTTCAGCTCAATGATGTAACTTATATGTACCCTATCCTAGCTCAGTGTATACTCAAGACAAGACACAATTCAACTTAGACTTGTTACTAGCTGCTTAATTAATATTATATGTAGCCATTACAAAAATATATTGGCTTTAATAATGGTTTAAAATTAAGCAGCTTCCTAACCTACATTTATAAATTAGTGCATTCTTGGTCACTTTATCAATCACTTTATAGTCACTAATTTGGATCTGAAATAATGTAAATATAATACTTAGGTTTTGGTCATCAAATGTATTTCAAATTCATTTATTTTAATATATGTACTGGGTTGGTACTTGAAATGAATACCAAATTTCTCAAAACAAATACTGAAAATCTCAAAACAGATATTGAATATATAGTTTGTAACAGATTTATATGGGACATAGTTTAAAGAGACAATCATATTATTATTTAAAAGGATTTTATTTTTAATAGGATGTTAATTACCATTAGTTAATTAATTTTTGAAAGTTAATTTAAATTTTCTAAATTTGCCTTATATTTCAATTCCAAGCTGCAGTCACAACCCCCAAAAAATTACAATTTTTAATTCTGTGTCTAAATGCCATAAACATATGATTTAATAGTGATTGCTATTGGTTGAAAGCTAACAAAGGTTTCCATAGTTACATTTTCTCAGTATCTGTTTTGAGATTTTTGGTATTTGTTTTGAGATAATCAGTATTCCTTTCAAGTACCAACCTATGTACTGAGTGATAACTAGTTAACTAAATGGGAGAAAAACCTCTATACCTAACCTAAGTACACTTTTGTTGTCTTGCACAAAGACCCTAGAATCAGTCTCAATGATGGATCCAGACCACCACTAAACACCACTCATTTACCTTGACATTCTAATAAATATTCATTCCATATTAACAGATTAAAATAAGAATTCTAAATAAAATTTTTATCAATTGCTTACAAAGTTTTGAATCTATTTATTGCAAATTCAGAAAAGTACCTGTTGATTTCAAATTTGAACTTTTGTCTACCAATATGGTGGCTAAAAATAATGAAAGTGATTTTGCCCTATTTGTTTTGCCAAAAGTATTATTATTGACAGACACTTATCTCTTAAAGTTGACACTTATTGTTTCTTGGTTGCATAATACAAATTAATCTAACTGATCTAATAATCTTATAATATTTCTAATCATAATTTGGATAATGCTGCACTATGTTTTTTCACTGTTTCCCCACATTGAAGTTGGTCAGTTACTGCCTTCATAATCTTGTTTATAAATTTTTGTTTTTCTTCAATGGTATCTCCATTGAGCTCTTCATAATGTACTCATCTGTTTGCACTGTTTGGTGGTGCCTGTGATTTGTTTTCTTTTGCTTGTTGAAATTATAATTAATGCATTCAAATATTTTTGTGATCATCCTCTTCATTTAATTATATTAGTCTTAACTTGTCTCTTAGTTGTTCAAGCTCTTCTGCCTGTATATCATTGTCTTTTATCAGCTGCCTGTTCTCATTTTCTAATTGCAAATTCATCTTTTCCCATTTCTGGTTTTGTTCCAGAAATCATTTGTTAGACTCTGACAGTTGATGGGTGAGTGTCTTGATTTCATGTTGAAATAGTTTACTCTGTATGTCTAGTGTTACTTCCATATATGTCTTCAGTTTATTCAGCATGATTTCACTCTACTGGACCATTTGTTTTACTTTCTCCATCAAGTGTTTTATTTTGTTTCTAAACAGCACTTCCATTTAACTGCTTTTTCTTATAATTTCAAATATCTCTTGGGGACTCATTTCAAGGGACATCTGTAATGTCTGCAACTCCATAGTGGGGAACAAATATGTATCTTTGGAGTGTGATGCTGAGTGTGAAGCTCTGGGGTTACCACTCTGGGGCTGTCTTCTTGGCATTACCTTTTCTTCCTTTAAACATTTTTAGGCTAGTTCATATTGTCTTTCATTCTCAGTTATAATTCTCAGCTCTTTTTTGGTGCACTAGGCTAGATTTGAGTTGATTTCTTCAATGACTATCACATTCTTTCTGGTACAACCATCCAGGTGCTTGTGATTACAATTCTTGACTAAGAAGTGATATCATAGGCGCCTTATTGAATGTAGGAGATTTATTCTGAGAGGAAACACCTCTCTTAACTAAGATAAAGAATAAGTTTTCCAAATTCTACATGTTATTTTAGCTGTCACAGTTGCCATGTAACATTCTCTACCAGACTTTGTCATCTGGATTCTGTATTATACTGTTATATTTAGAATGATACATTAGCAGGTAGGGGTGTACTATTCTCATACTGCTTCACTTCTAAAAAATTAATTCCATTAACTATAATTAACAGATGACATTATGAACACTATTTAGATGACAAAGCTTTGCAGCATCATTTCAAACTGTTGATAAGTGGGCATCCACCTGAGGCAAATCTGTATACCCAGCAACAATCACTCTTCTACATTCCAATTGGTTGATTTCCACCACTCAGCTCAGTGCTGTAGCTTATGTGTACCTAGCCTAGCTCAGTGTTTGCTCAAGACAAGACACAACTTGACATAGTCTCTATTTGTAAAGTGCCCCTTATACTTGCAAGCTGCTTGCTAAATATTATAATTAGCCATTACTGAAATATATTGGCTTTAATAATTTAATTAAATATCTGGCAGCTTCCTATCCTACATATAATAATTGTTATATGCATACATGCTTGTTCACATTATTTGTCACATTATCATCATTAATAAATATAAATTCCTAAGTTTGGATTACTAGCCATATCTGGAATCTATTATTGTTAGTATATGTAAGAGAATGATCAATAGTCAGCTAAATAAAAATAAAAACTCCTAACCATAGTCCTAACCTAATTGTACTTTCATGGCTCAGTACAAGGAACCTAGAATCATTCCCATGATGGATCCTCACCACTACTAAACACCAATTGTATAGCTTGACATTCTATCTGATAATCAAACTGTAGTAGAAAATAATTAAAAACAATTCCAAAGAAATTTTTTTATTAATTGTTACAACTAAATTGAATCTATTTATAACTAACTGGAAAAATTACCTGTTGATTTCAAAATTTAATTTCCTTAACTCTGATTTGAGTAACTTTTTAGATAAAATATTTTTTTTAATTGGCCTTTACTTTTATAGATGTTTTTATGCATGTTTTCAATTTTAATTCTTATTTACAATTAATATGTGGAACTAATTATAGGGAATTGCTTGAGGTACTGCATTTCTCTTGGTAATTGTAGATGACTACCAATAACCAATATATACCTTAACACTAGAATGGCAGAACCTGTCAATTGACGATTTTTTTATTTTAAAACTGATATAGTTTTTTTTAAAGAAATATTTTTTATAACCCTCTCGTGAGTTTTTATCATTTTCGAAGTGACACAAAATGCAAAAGAAAATTTTATGATAACTCATCTTGAAAATAAAATATTGTTGAATATACCTACAACGGCGAAACCCGTCAATTGACGATTTGAATAATATTAATAAAATTCTAGCAATTTTTAAATGTTAATGGCAACTATTTTACATTATTACATACAGTAAACAATAAATACATATTGTGAGCTATTCTGTATTATTACATTTATTGTCAAATTAATTGATATTTATTTCATGTTTTTGTTTAGTGAAATTTATTTTTGAATACATCAATTCACCAAAACATATACATGCTTCTAAAATTACGATAAAAACAAGCTTTATTGACATATTGCAAGAATTTATTTACAAAGCAAGTATCAAATAATATTTGAGATCATTTTCACCAGATTAAAATGAAAATAGAATAATATGTAACTAATGTAATGATATAATATGCAATATTGAGTCTGGATAATAAAGGGAACAAATTTTGTAAAAATAGATGCAAATTTACATTTCAAAAGCAGTTTACACATACAGTTGCCTGACATTTTCCGCACACATGTTTATTACATCGGCGACATACATTAACAGTACGATTCTTTTCACAATTGGCATGAATGGCACAGGTAACACGACAATTCAGAGCCATTGGAGCTGGAGGGATATCTTCAAGCAGTGGTTGATCATCTTGTCGTAGTTGCTGAGACAATTCAAAAAGAAACTTGCGACGAGATATTGTGGAGCCAGTTACCTTACAATAGATGATCCAGGCATTCATGGCAGCCAGATCAAGAAGATTATAAAAGCTGGCTAGAGGTCATCTTTGGCACCCAGAATTTGTTGAGTGTTGGCGACACATTGAGTCCAGCATATCAACTCTGAACTTTGTGCTGTTATAGAATAAAATAGTCTCTGGCTTTCTTTTGCCTTCAGGCTGGAAGACGGTCCCTCGATGTTGTGTCGACAAAATGTGCACTGTCTTCTGTCGCTTTGCTTGATATTGGGTCGGATGCATTACATCACAATCAAAAAACTTGGATTCATGCAGTGCAAGACTTTGAGGGGGTGGCAATTCACAACGATTAGCACGAATAGTTCCAGTGATAGTTGTTCGCCATTGATAGAGAGATTCAGCAAGTTTTTTGGAGGTGAAGAAATTATCAGTCGTTATGTTGTAGCCTTTGTTGAACAGGGGATCCATCAACCGCATCACAACATGGGTCCCAAGATTATTGACACAAGTTTCCTCATGATCAAGATAAGTAATAATGTTGTAACAATACTTTGTGTCAACATTGGCTAACAGCCAGAACTTAATGCTGAATTTGTTGGGCTTATTTGGCATGTATTGTGTGAATGGGCAACGTGCTTTTGTAGGGAATAGTTGCTTGTCAACAGTTAGATGAGGCCCAGGACGGTAACATCATTGGCTGTTCTCTACAAATCAATTGTAAATTGGAGAAACAAGGGCAAACTTGTCATTAACGAGATTTCTTCACCATTCATCGTGATTATCAAAGCGTAGGTACTTCTTGATTTTACGAGCATGATCCCGGGGCATTGTCTTGTTGAAAGCAGGGCAACCAACACTCTTAGACCATAAATCATTGAAAGGAAAATTTCGTTGATGGTTAATTCCACCCAGGTAAAGCAGACCAACAAACTTTTCTAAATCTTCTACAGTAAACTTCCAATTGTCATTACCAGCTCTTCTAGCACATTCCTTGCTGCAATTGACGATATGACGCAGACTCCATTCGTAGAAGATTTGTCTAAAAGCATCTAGTGGTGTTTCACTGGTCAGCAAGCTCCAGTAGCTCCCACTCATTCTCTAAATACGTTATGATCTCCTGCCCGACCAAGACGTCTACCATTGCCATTTCTCATGGGGCGCAATATTGTTCCATCTTGTCCTGTATTTACTTCGCATTTGGTATCTTCTCAATCTTCATCATCATCACTAGAGCTGACGACTTCTGCGTCTTCAATATTAGGTTCAAATTCCTCTTCATCTGAATCCCTACCAGATTCATCTCCAGACTCATCAGAAGGAAGCTTAAGTACTCATCACAAAACTTCTTCTGCTTAAATTCTTCTTCTAGCCACAGTTAAACTGATAAAACAAAATATAAATTTTGAAATCAAAAAATTGTATATAAATGCAGAAATTATAGACGAAGTGATGAGACATGACACAAAAGCCAATAAATGTTAAGTTTATTTGAAGGGTATTGTTATTTAGGTCATATTGGACGAACTAATCAGTTACAAAAGTCTCTACAATATGCCAGTAGTAAGTATTAGATCTGAGATATATTCAATTTGCGCCACGAATTTGCAACAAACTTGAAATGCTAGCTCTTCATTTCAATTCAGGAATGATTTTTCTTGATGAATTATTAGACAATCAAGCTAGGTACATTAGCAATAACATTATAATCAATACACTTATATTAGAAAGAAAATAATGATGTTGAATTATTGCACAATCATTTTNTTCATTACATTTTAGAAGGACATACACTGAATATTTTTTAAACATTTACTGCCAACATATCACTGTATAGTACTTTAGAATGCATACCATAATATTATATGTTGCTATAATTTTATTATGCTTAAAAACTCATTAAAAAATAAAAATCGTCAATTGACGGGTTTCGCCGTTCTAGGTATAACAATTTTTTCGCCGTTGTAGTGTTAATGGATGAAGTAGGAATTAGTGTAGCATAATCTATTAAAAATAGCAAATGCAACCAAGAAACTAAGATGAAAACAAAATCAAACAAAAAGAAAAAATCTGTTTTAATATTTTTATTTGATTTGCTAACAGAAAACTGTTTTAATATATTGTATGGAAAAATATCTGCCTCTAGCTATTTTTGACAAAAATCAGTGGATGAATTACTCCAAATTAATTTTAGTCCTCAGCCATAAGACACACAGAACTTTTTACATGTTATAACAGAAATCAAATGGAGAGAAGTACTTGTTTTCCAACATTAATATGTTTGTAAAAATCTAGTATAAATAGTTACTAAGCAAAAAAGCTTGTGATGAAATAAATTCTTCAGAGTTACATTTATTTTTTATCTAGCATCATCCAACAAAGTCAGTAAAAGAAATTAAGATTGAATTTAGAAATGTGATTAAAAAATATATCATAAAAATTTGTTATAAACTTAGATTAGTTTTTATCATGCAACCAAGAAATATCAGTGAAATTTATAGTAATTAATATATGTTTATTCTACTAATTTGGCAAAACAAAGGGGGCAAATTCTCATCCATTATTTTTAGCAATCTTGGCAGACAATCATTTAAAATTTGAATTCAACAGCTACTTTTTTGAGTTAATTATAAATAAAGAAATTTCCTTGGATTTCTTATACCTAACTTTTCTTATGGTTTGAATATTTAATATGATATTCAGCTAATTGGTTTGTGCTCAGTAGTGGCAAGGATCCCATAATGGGAACAATTCAAGTTTCCTTGTTCCAATCCACAAACCTGCACTTATATTAGGGGTATGATTAGGAGTTTTTATTTCTGTATAGCTAACTATTGATCATTTCCCTACATGTACTAATGATAAGTAATTCAAAATAAGGCTGGTAAGCCAAACAAAGGGATTTATATCTATATTATTTTAGATCCAAATTAATTACTATAATGTGACAGATAATGTGACTAAACATGTATTTATATTATATGCTAGATATTTATTTAATTAATTAAAGCCAATATATTTTGGTAATGGCTAAATACAGATTTTATTAAGCAGCTAGTGACAATCAAGTTTTCAAGAATATAGTACACTTTACCTTGAGTAGCCACTAAGCTATGGTTGGGTACACAAAAGTTGCATCATTGAGCTGAGAGGTGGAACTCATTTAATTAACAAATAGAATCATGGTTGTTACATTGTTAGGAGATTGGCCTGAGGCAGATGCTTACTTGCCAAACACAGAAAAGGATGCTGCAAAGCTTCCTCACCTAAATAGTGTTTGTTACATCATCTGTTAACTAAAGTTAATAGAATTAGTAAGGCAGAATTCAAGCAGTATAAAACTAGTGCATCCCTACCTGCTAGTTTACCATTCTAATTATAACAGTATAATAGAAAATAAAATGTCAAAGCCTGGTAGAGGATGCTACATTTATTCATTGCTGGTTTGACTTATTAATAGAATGTGAAGCAAAGCATTTCATGCAAAGTAACAATAAGAAAACCATGGTGAGGCAACTATTGAGGTCATAGTCCCTGATTGCAAAATGCATTTAGGTTATGGATAGGGTTTTTTGCTTAGCTCACTATCATTTGCGATTTTTTACATATAGTAACAAATTCAAGTTAGGCAAGTTAGCCAACACTAGGATTATGTATGTCTTATTTGAGATCCTAATTCTATTGATTATAAATGACTGATAAGTGACCAAATTAATTATATGATTAGTTATCATATTTTATTCTTTCATGTAGTTTAGGAAGGTGCTTTTTATTTAATAGGTGTATATAAGTTTTTAATAATTTGTATGGCAGCTAGTGTGGATTCATTTTTGTAGTTTATGTCAGTAAATGGCATTACACAATGAGAATGAGAGTAAGTCAAATTGTGTCATGTTTATTTATTCACTGATATGTAGGGTACACATTGTACAATTTCCCCTTTGAGTTTGAGCTGAGTCAACTGTATCTGGAAACTTCACAAGGATGGATTGTTGGTGAATGGATTCAGTGTTGGGCTGATGCCCACTATCAAACAAGAGTCAATGGTTAACTAAACAGTAATTGGAGAGGAATTGATGGAAATGAATATTAGTTGTTTCTAAATTTAATCTAAGAGCTATGCAGTTTGGGAGATAGACATTGCCTCCCAAAAAGAATCTGTAAAATAAAGGAGCAAGTTACCATTGTTAAATGCTCATTCTGGCCTGGGTGATGATTCTATGTTAGGGTAGTAAAGTTTTTTTGCATATACAATAACAAGCCAGTGTTGCCTTCTTACTTTCAATGAACTGAGCATAGGTACTAGATTTTTCCTTAGTTCTGCATCAGCTGGAAGAAATCCAAATATCAGAGTAATTACTATGAGCTTTCTTATCTAGGTTATTATTGGAGTACACACTTGTTTTGATGTTATCTAGCACAATTGCAGCTAAGAAGCAAATTACAATTTATTACTCTCTTATGTTGTTTAGTTAGAATGTTCCACCATGAAATGAAATTGTGAAGCAATGAACATTCTACATGGTGATCCTGATCTTAGAAAAATTCACATTTTGATCAAGGGCAGAAACCCTTATCTAAAATTTTTGCAAATTTTGGTTTTGGTTCCATCAAAAGTTTCAAATCTTTTAATAAAATATCCTCAGTTAGAAAGAACTAAAAATCTAGTACAATGACAAGTTTTCTTTACTACAATTAATCTTCTGGGGTGCATTGTTAGCTTGGTATCCAATGTATTGTTGTACCCAAAGTGCCTTTTTAGCATAATCCCCAAATTATTCAGCTGATTCCTCTGATTCCTGCAAACAAGAAGAATAAGATAGAAAATAAATGAATAAGATCCAATCAGAATAATTTCAATGATTATTTTAATAAGATTTTTGATATATTAAAATGTACAAGCAAAAAAACTGAGGATGATTTTGATCCTTGTTAATTTTAATTGAATACCCAGAAGAGCTATGTGAATTTAAATTTGAATGGCAGCAGGTACTTGTTTCAATGATACTATGTATAAGTGCAATGAAATCAGTATAGAAGTGATGAATTAAATTCTTTGGAATTGATATATGTTTCTATTGGTTTATGGCTTAAAATATTATACTATAATGTCTAACTTAGTGGTGAAGAGTCTATGATGGGGATGATTTTTGGATTTTATGCTCCAGGCTACAAGATGCAGTAAGTTATATATATAGATAGGGTTTTCTATAGCTCACTTAGCTAGCTATGAATCAATTGCATTTGCATATCATAACAAATTTGAGAAAGGCTAGTTAGCCAATATAGGAAATATCTTATTGTTTTAGACCCAAATAGTTGACAATAACAAATAATAAAAGTGCTTTGTTATTATTTTATAATAACTAAATGTAGGTTAGGAAGCTGGAATTTTTCATGTGATAGTTTAGAACATTTAATTAAATTAACACTGATATTGGTTTTTCTATTATATATTAATTTTGGAAATATTGTAGCTAGTGTCATTTTTGTTGCTTAGCCTATTTTATGGCATTTATGAACAGTGTAATGCTAATGAAATTTACTATTTACTATACTACATGCGCTGTCATGGAGACATATTACCAAAGAAAAAGCACATTTTTAAGTATAAATTCAAATACTATAATTTTAACAACTTCTGTGTAGTTATTTTGCACAATATTTACTTTTTACACCAAATTATTAGCTCCATGCAGAACCTTTAGTAACACTAATAATTTGATTAATTGATTAAAAAGTAATTAAAATGCAATAGATTCTACAATATTTTTTATATTGAAATTCATGTGAATTTGAAATAGTGTCTATTAAATATTTAATTATTTAAAAGAAATCTATAATATTTAAGCAAAAATTCCTCCTAATTATAGAATGTTCTATGATCTGCGCATTGGACAACATTAGAAATTCACAGATTGCGCAATACCTACTTGGAAACATCTGTTGCCTTTGTCATGTGGACAGTTTGAGTTGGAATTCAATACACAGAGGAGTTGCTTTCTACATTGCTACACAGTGTTAAAGGTAACAATCAAATGATAAAGATGCACTAAAAGTGGCAGCAGATTAACTATTACATGAAGATATTTCCCCAATGGATCTATCATATGATGATGAAATGGCAGAGTTAAAGAATGATATTGTTAATCTTATCAAAGAAATCCTTCTAAAAATTAAAAAGAGATAAATTTCTTCCTATAAAGAACTATTGGGAAATTTTGACAAAAAACATAACATATGTTTTGAAATAGAAGAAGAAAAACATCTAATATCAGCTGCAGATCATAACAATACTGTCCAAAAAATACATGGTAAAATGAAAAATGATGAAGATAAAGCCAACCAGTTGTAAATATATCTATAAAAATAGAATTGAAGAAAACCCTCTCATATTTCAAATCCCAGAAATAAAAGAATTTCAAACCATTGATGATTATCAGAAAGGAGTAAGACAACTAATCAAATGCCTTTCCAATCAAGAATCACACACAATTTTTATTTATGTAAAAACTGGTGGGGTTCTATTCTATTTAAGAAACCATGAGAAAAACAAAGGCAATTTTGCAGACATAATTAAAGGCCATCAAATGTCTAAAGGTTGAGCTTATTTTTTGATAAATTTTTAAAAACTTTTTATAGAATTCCCTGGATTTAAACAATGCCCATTTTTTATTAAGCAATTCCATACAAATATTTGTATTATTAAAAAACAACAACTCAAGTTTTGTGAATTCAGGGAATTAATTAATTAGCTTTTTAAATTTTCTAAAAATGACTTCTATTGGTTAATTTTTCTAATGGGTTAGACTTTTAAATTTTCTAAAATAATTTCTATTGGTTAATTTTTCTAAGAATTAGGTTCTACCATTATTTAGTGAGTTGGGGCAAAGTGATCCAGGCTGGTATCAGTCTAATTCAATATTGATACTGTTTGCTGAGTGTGGCTGTTATCTACTATAAAGATGGTTTGATTGTGCTCCACCATTTTCTGGAGAGAGTTTGTGAGGCCTTGTCTTCTCTACTGCTAACTATTATTTACAGCTCTATTTATATGCACAATTATTTTTGTGCAAAAATTAATTAATTTTATCTGTATAATCTAAACATTAATTATGGTAATTCCAGAAGTAATCCATTTAAATTCAAGTGAGCATATATTTTAATTGAATGAATCACAAATTATGAAACTTACTCATAGAGATTGTCAGTCTGCTTTGAAAACTATATATATATATATATTGATATGTTTGCGTGTTTTTGTACAATATTAATACACATGAGGAATCACAAATCAAAATTTATGCAGGTGACAAATAAATTAAGATTTCTTTAATATTTAATGAACCATTCAATTTTAATTAAGAACAGGTGAATTTCCAACCATCACAGAGCAAATGTTGTTAAATAATTTATTGAAACTTTGGAGAAAGAAATCACTACAAGATGACTCTCCCTATTCTCTGTCAGTTGATATCCAAGTAAAATAAACAGGTCTCTTAAAAGACTTTGTCATTCCCATTAGAAACACCACCAATGCATTTTGGGAATTTTAGGGTCTTCACTGAAAAAAACTTTAGGTGAGCTATTTTAATTCAGTAATTGAATGTTTTGAAAATTTAATTATTAATTAAATTCTTTTCAAATTATCAAAGTTTTCAATGTTTTAAATTATGAAGTTCAAAATTTACAATGTTTAGAATTATAAATATCTTTGCAATTCATATACAAACCTATTTTTAGTTAAAAATTCAAAGTTTATTTATGATATATATATATATATATATATATATATATAGTTTTTAGTGAGTCATATATTAATGTTAGAAAATTTAAAAATTAGCTTGCAGGACTGGACTTTTTAAGGTTTATTATTGGCCAATTCTTTTTACATAACTGAATTTTTTATGGTTTCTGATTAACTAAATTTCTCTGTACTGTTAGACTTTTTAAATTTAAATTATTCTAAAAATTTATTTTAAAGTATATTGTGTTAACTAACTATATAAATTTAGATTACAGCAAAGTTTTTGTGAATATTTAATTTGGTTTAGCTTATAGAAATGTGTTTTTGCAAATATATTATAGTTTTAAATATATCTTTCTTATTATTAATAGTGTAGCATCTTTGACCAGGCTTTGACCTCCAGTATCTCTATTATACTACTATAATCAGTGTGGCTTACTAGCAGGTAGGGATGTACTAAATTTAGACTGCTTAACTTCTGCGTTATTAAACTCCAGTAACTATAATTAATGGATGATATAATGAACACTATTTAGGTGATGAAGCCTTGCAGCATCCTTGCCAGTTGTTGGTGCTTTGGCATCTGCCTGAAGCTGATCTCCAAATCGAGTAACAACCACTCTTCTTTGTCCCAAGTGAATGAGTTCCTACTCTTGGCTCAGTGTCAGGATCTTTTAGCCAACGGCATCATCCGCCAATGACTAGTCACTGTCCAATAGCCAAATTATAATTATAAATTTTTGGAATGGATTTAATTAAAGCAAAAAAGGGTTATCTTCTTTTAAGTTCGTTTTCGATTTTTTTGTGAATGTATTAGAAACATCTTATTGGAATTGTACAATATCTACATTCTGATTCATGGTGTAAGAATAACACAGCTGTACCTTTGTACAGACCATGTGAGTTCGAATCTCACCGAATCATAGAGGCAATAATTTATTTTGTATTATCTATCTATCTATCTATCTATTTTGTATTATAGTTACAATATGGAAACTATATTCTATTATGTATCTATATTTTAGTTCGTTGTATACATCTTAAATTTTTAATTTCTAAATTTTATTCAATAAAAAGTTTTTTGAAAACAAATATTAGTAGAATATAATGAAGAACTGTCAGTGCAAGCAAATCACATTAAGAGTGAGAACAAAATATCTCTCTCAAAAACTGAATAGCTAGCAATTCTATATAGTAATATTAATAAGCGGTATTTGGAAAAAATGCTGTTTTATATTTGAAAATGTAATGTCAATATCGCCTACATTGTTCATTAGAAAATTAATGGAGTTAACAACAAATCACGCAAATGTAAAATAAACGAAAAGGATAAAAATGCACAAGAAAGCAGCACTATTAATAAATTTGTAATGAATTATTTTAAAGAACAAAAAGTTGCGATGACAATGATAATCTATAATTGCTGCACTATCAATAAATTAACTGAAATTTGATAAGTTCCAGCAAAAGCAACATTATTTTAATTTTGCATCATTAGTTTTAGGTCCTAAGATTAAAATCATATGTGCAATAATTAACTTGTACTGATTTTCTATATAATAAATTAAAATTCCAAGAAGCTTGAAAGTTAAGGCTTAATTGTGGTCTCAATGCGTATTAAAATAATTATCTAACAAATATTTCCTATTTTTATTAAAATTGGCAAATATATATTTTATAAATTACTATTAAAATAAGTAAACTATAATTTTAAATAATATAATTTGTTTTTGTTTTGATGCTTTTGGCTGATAGTGACCATAACCCTTGGCTCAGTGCGGCAACTTATGTATACCTTATCCTAGCTTGGTGATTACTCAAGGCTCAACAATTTTTAAATTAGTCTCAATTTGTAAAGTGTTCTATATACTTGCAACATTGATTGTTACTAGCTGCTTAATTAATTATGCAATTAGCAATTACCAAAATATATTGGCTTTCATTAAATAAGATAGATATGTAGCAGGTTTTCAAACTTACATGTAATAATGGATACATACACAGTCACATTATCAGTCAACCTATAGTCATTAATTTGTATCTAGAATAATATAATATAAATTCCTATGTTTGGTTGCCAGCCTTATAATGCATTTGTTATAGTTAATACATGTATGATAGGATTGATAGTTAACTAAATGGAAGTCAAAACTCCAAATCATATCCGTAACTTAAGTGCAGGTTCATGGCTTGGAACAAGGAACCCAGAATTGTTTCCATTATGAGATCCTTGCCACAACTGTATGCCAACCATTTAGCTGAACATCATACTAAATAATCAAACCATCATCAAACTAAATATAATAATTCCAAAGAATTTTCTTTATCAATTGTTACAATGAATTTCTCTCTATTTATAGTTAATCCCAAAAGAGTAGCTGTTGATTTCAAATTTCAAAAGATCTTCTGCAAGATGGCTAAAAATAATGGAAGCAAATTCACTCCCTTTGTTTCACCAAATTAATAGAATGAACAGATACTAATTATAATCATTTTCACTGATAGTTCTTGGTTGCATAATACAAAACTAATCTAAGATGATAAATAATTTTCATGATATATTTTAATCACATTTAAATTTAATCTTAGTTCCTCTTCACTGACTATCTTTCATTAGCAGCCTAAATTTGTCTTGGATTATGCTACAATAGATATAAATCTTTGCATAAATAACTTTCAAAATATTATAATTAATTTTGTTCTACCTAGTTAAGGCACATGCATATAGAATACTTTGCGAATTATTTAGGTAGTATCTGCAATCATCAAATGGTGATAATGATGTTATTTCAGTGTTAGTTAAACTAATTTTATGTTTTTAAATTCACAAGGGATAATTGTTGGAAACATTATCTGCATCCAAACAATGTTTATAATTGCTAATAGTAATTTTTTCATCACTTTAGTAATGCTAAGAAATGTTGATTTACCAAACTTCAATTTAGTTTGAAAATAATGATATACAAAAAAATTGTCAAAATAAAAATGTGCTTTAAACTCTAATTTACTTTGCTCTATGATTAATGTTTAAAGAGTCTAAGATTCATTCACTCCATCACATTAATCTGTCCTCTAGTATTTTCACAAGTTTTTCAGAAGAATGCATTATTTAAAAGTTTGCAAAAGTCATTTCCAAAATTATTTTTTTGCTTTTGAGCTCTTGTTGGTGGTATGATAAATATATGCTTCCAAAACATTTTTTTAAATAAAATTACTCTATCCACACAAAATAAAATTGTGATAACCTATACATGTAATGACAAATAGAATTTTTAACATATTGCTAGTAGTTATGAAGAGCATAAGGATGTCCCCATGGAACAACCTGAAGTTCTTGTAAGACCTATGGCTATTTGCCATGTTGATTCCACTGGACACCATCTAATGACAAGATGTTTTGAAAAAGTAATTTGAGCAAACTAGTTTTTTGATTAATTTTTCACCTTTAAATTCTAGAATTAGGATGTATTTAATTACATGTTTATTTTAACAATGCTTTACACATGTATCATTATGATTTAACAAAACTAATAGTTTGTAAATGTGCAAACAAAGATAGTAAATAGTTTATTATTTATATGCAAAAAAATTAGGTGCATGCTATTAGAAGATTGATTTTAGGAAACAAATATTGAAAGAAAAAGTATTGCTAACTTAAACAGCATCTCACTGACACAGTGCAGTTGATAACAGATTATTAGACTTCATTATGTTTGCTTAGGGAAATGATCTGTCATAGATATAGAACAGTGTTCTAAATTTTCTTGATTGGTCATTTAACTGATAATACATTTAGCATAACATTTACAGGGAGATCAGGGAATAAACAGTATACACAGCAATGTTTATGCAAATAGAATTTTAACTATACACATAAAGCTTTGTTGTTAACATGAATGCATGTCTTCTCCTCCCGTGAATAAAAATACAAGCTTTTTTCAGGTTGCATTATAATTAATCTTTATTAAATTATTTAACAGTAATATCCAAATATTTGATAAAACTTTCAATAGATGAATTGATGTTACATCAAAATATGCATCAAATATTAGATTGCTCATTTATGTGAGACATAGTTAAACAAATATTCATCCCAAATTCATTGCAGCTTTTCTATTATAAATTACATCATCATTTTTAACTGCTGAAATCATCACCACTATTGCCTAGTTAGGACTTTGTTAATTAAGAGCATCTGAAATTAATAATAATAAAGTAATAATGAAAACAAAGCTAAGTAATTCAAAGTTTTTTTTCACAATTATTACTTTTGTAACATGGTTTCTTAACTCACCTTTTTGATTTTTAAATTAATTTTTTGGCTTAATTCCACTCAAAAGTCAAGTGATTATTTTTTAGCTGAATCTTTTGCCATAATACTTTTTGTGATTGGTTTAATAACAAAATTTATTATAAAATTTAAAATTAATATTCTCTAAACATAATTCTAATTAAAAATGTTTAGTTTCACTTGATTGGAAGAGGTGCCTTTCCATTTGCAAATTCCAATTGAAAGGTAAGACTAACAATTATGTGTTTAAGCTTGCATTCTGTCCAATGCCTCTTCTAGCTTGATTTAATTCAAGCAACTCTACTTTTTCTCCTTGGACCAGCATATGTGCTTCATCTATTAAATTTTTTTCTTGTGCATTCTTGTAATTGTCTATATCACCTCTTTTTAGTTAACTTGGGTATTATTTCCATCTCTGTTGGGTCAATTTCTTTGCATTGTAAATATTTCATTTCTATTAGAACTGTGTTTGCCATTATCATCATATGGAGTTCATTTAGCCTTTCAGTAAAAAATTTCAAATTAGTTCTTATAAAGCCAATGCATTTTAACTCAATCATCATAACTATTAGTGCATCAACTGTTTCTGAATGTGCCACTGATGTGTCAAGTTCTATCTCCAGATAAAAGTATTCAATTATCTTTGCCAGTTTTCTTGGGTTGGTGAATTCCTTGAAAAAGAAGCCTTTACATTATTTTTTGTCATTTTTTAGAATTGTTTATGTTCACTCTTATCATAGCAATGATTTGCATCATTTTTGATATGTTGTAGTATTTGCACATATCTTCCCATAAATATAGACACACAATATCATTTATCACTGCATGTAATATCATCATTCTAGTTGTTACTGAGCATACCACTTCTTTAGCCTCTTCTGTCTGCTCATGTATTTCTTTCCTGTCTTTCAACAGGTGATATGTGCTTATATCCCCCATATATATATATTCACTCTGTCTGTTTGCAATGAATTGCTAATTTCTTTGACTTTATGTATGCTGACTCCTGTATTATCTGTACTGTTTTGAATAGGTCCTCTGCAAATGAGTTCTCCTTTGATAAAGGCAGTTTTGTAAGTCATTTGCAATTGATTTTCCACTTCAGCATTAACATCAAAATGTTTTTGGGGTGTTTTGCAGATCAATAGTTCCATTTTAATGGGCTCCCTTTGGCTTTATCTGTCTATCAATTTGCTATAGCTTTTGCTATTCCAATTATTGCAGGATAATTTGTTTTTCACTGTACCACTCTGTCCAAATCCTTGTGGACAACCCCACTTGTCTCAGCTAATTAGTTCTCCAGCTTTACAAGCTCATCTGATTTCTTTTCAGTGAGTGCTTCTCTATATTTTATCACCAACTTTGATAGTGGCTCTTTTTTGCCTCATATTACCTCTCAGCTATCTTCTCATTTGCTTTACAGACTATTGTTTTTTTATAGGTACCTGTTTTACCTTGTCTCTATCCACTGGAGTGCTTGTTTTTATATCTCATAGTCCCACTTCTCCATATTACTTGATCAATTCTCTTTTGTGTTTATGGAGCCATTGCTGACAATCCTAATGTAAATTCTTCTTCAATTATTTTTATTTTGTTTTTGGTACTATTTCTATGATATCTACTAGTTCATCTCTATTACCTCTTTTTATTATTTGTTTCAATTTCAATATCTTTATGAATGCACATTGAGGAAAGTCTACTAACAATTTTGCCATTACTGTTCAGGATTTTGCCATTAATCTTCTCTCAGAATTTGAAGAACCATATCACTTGTGTTCCCATTCCTTTGGTAGATAAACATCTTTTGGTTATCAGAGATATTTGGTGAATTGCCTTAGAAGTAAGTCAGCTGCTGCTACCCTCTTGTTTTGGGCATCCCTTCAGAGATTCTATATGTCTTGGTTGGACATATGCATAGCTTGGTTGTAATTTGAATGATTGTCATTTTTCCAATTGGTACCTTGTATTGTGCCAATGCTTTTATACTTTTGACTGAAGATATACTGACATTTGAATTTTCCAGTAACAAGTTTTTAACATTAGGTACAATTAGGAACACAGTGATCTTGTTGCTTTTCCTGTTTCCTAATTCAATCATGTTTTTCAATTGATTTGATACTATAATCATCTCTTAAAAATATAGCCATAATCCCTACCATACACCAATATTTAATCATATTGCTGCTGGGTTCTTGGAATATTCTTCTGAATATGACTTGTGTTTGTAATTAATGACTTTGTTATATGTCTTTCAATATCTTCTCTATAATTTCATGCTTCCCCATTAGCAATCTGATTTTTGTCTTCAGCCACAATTCCTGCATAAATTTGTCAGCTTTTATTCCTTGCCAGACTTGAAATACTTCAAGAAATTCTTTCCTTTAGTTTAGGCTGCATCTGATATTGATGTTTGTTATTTCTTCCAGGTTTCTTGTGAGTCCTAGAGCTTCCATAGTCTGGGCTTGCATGAACATGTCTAACACCAGCTGAGGTTCTCCCATTATTCAGAGAGTTGTGGTTCAGTTATTCAGGCTGAGATCAGTCCCTATCAATTTTGATACTGTTCACTGAGTCTGGCTGTTATCTACTTTGAAGATGTTTTGATTGTGTTCCACCATTTTCTAGAGAGATTTTGTGAGGCCTTGTCTTCTCTACTGCTAACAGCTCTATTTATATGTTAGTAACTATCATTCTCTTGTTGCTAACTGATGCCAAGTTCTTTGTATATTTAGCATTTTTCAAAAATTGTATGATTAGCAGGATAATGAATTCCAAATTTACTTGCTCTGCTTTTGCTAGTATTCTACATTTGCTCACCAGCATCTGTTCCTCTTGTAACATCCTCTACCAGGCATCATTACTATTTATCTTTTGCTACTCTATAACACTTGTCGTAGTTTTGCAGGTAGGGATTTACCTGATTAGATACTGCTTGGCTTTTGTTTCTATTAACACAATGTAACTAGATTTAACTGTTCACTATTTAGGTGATGAAGTCATGTGGCAATTTCTCCAATGATCAATAGTGGGCATCTGCCTGAAGCTGATCTCCACATCCAGTTTCACTTGTTCAGTGAGGATCCACTTGATTGAGTTCCACCTCTCAGCACATCAATGTAACTTATGTGTACCCTATCCTAGCTCAGAGTATACTCAAGACCAGACACAATTTGACTTTGTCTCTTTTTGTAAAATGTTCCATTTGATTGCATTCCATGCCTCAGCAATTTATGTGTACCTTATCCTAGTTCAGTACATACTCAAGACATGACACAATTTGACTTAAGCTCTATTTTGTAAAAGTGTTCTATTTGTTCACAGCCTGACTTGTTACTAGCTGCTCATTTAACATTACATGTAGCCATTAACAAAATAAATTGGCATCTCTAAATATATTAGTTTTGAGCAGCTTCCTAACTTACATTTATAAATTAATACATGTACAGTGACTTTATTAGTCATTATTGGTCATTAATTTGGATCTAAAATAGTATTAGTATATTTCCTAAGTTTTGGTCATCCAACCATTTGTTCACAGTTAATTATCTTGATACATGTATTAAGTGATCACTAGTCAGCTAATCAATAGCAAAACCCCTATACCTAACTTATGTGCACTTTCATGGTCTAGCACAGGGCTACTTGAATCATTCCCTATGATGGATCCAGACTACTACTAAACACCACTCAATTAGCTTGACATCATATTAAATAATCAAACCATTATAGTAGAATGAAATAAGAATTCTAAATAAAATTCTTTATCAATTGCTTACCATATTTAATTTGTATTTATAGTAATTCCAGAAAAGTACCTGTTGATTTCAAATTTAAACTTTTCTTCTGCCAAGATGGTGGCTGAAAATAATGGAAGCAATTTTGCACCCTTGTTTTGCCAAAAGTATCTTTATCCACTGATACTAATCTCTTGCTTTTGACACATATTGTTTCTTGGTTGCATATTACAAATAAATCTAAGTTAATCTAATTGATCAAAATACAATATTTCTAATCATTGTTTCTTAAATCTTATTCTCACTCTGCAGCTTATTTTTTATTTGTTTGGATGATGCTACACTCTTCCAACATGAATTTATCATCATGTGAGACATTTGTGATCATCTCTCTTCTGTGTAACTGATAATTGTATTGAATTTGGTCTGTGCTCTACATCTATTACTAGTGACACACTTGTGAATTTTGTATTTATTTTAGTATATTTTTGGATAATCTCATCACATGTTGTTGGTCACAGTTTCCCATGTGTGTTCTCAGTAATTCTTCTTGCTGCCATAAAGTATGGCAGCATGTCTATTCCTATTCTTGTCATTTTGTCTGATCTTTCCCTTTAACATATTTATAATTATCTCTATAACCTGCTGCCACTGACTTTCTCCTACTCAAAAGGTTACCTCTCTGATCAGTTTGATTAAAGTTTGCTTAAGTTGCTCTGTGACTCTGTTCACTTGTGGATGGCATACTGTTGCTTTAACATGTTTAAATTCTAGTAGTTTTGTTAATTCCTCCAATAATTTAATTACAAACAGCATTTCCCTGTCTGTGATTGGTTTCCAAAATGGTCTGGATTCTAGGATCCATTCTTTGCCTATTTTCTATGTGACAACTTTTGCCATGGTTGAGTTGAACAGTGTTACTCTACAATATCTCATGAATGTGTAGCCTACCCTTGCTTTTGCTTACTCAAGACAAGAGACAAATGGACTTAGTCTCTATTTGTTAAGTGTACTGTATACTTGCAAACTGGATTGTCACTAGCTGCTTACTTAATATTATAATTAGTCATTGTGAAAATATATTGGCTTTAGTAAATTAATTAAATATCTAGGAGTTACTTTCCTACATGTAATAGTAGATATATGCATTTATGCTTAGTCACATTATCAGTCACATTATCATCATTAATTTGAAATCTGAAATAATGTAATATAAATTCCTACATTTGGTTTAATAGCCATATCTCAAATTTGTTATCATTAGTACATGTAAGAGAATGATCAATAGTCAGCTAAATGATAGTAAAATCTCCTAACTATAATCCTAAACTAAGTGCACTTTTGTAGATCAGCACAAGGAACCTAGAATCACCTCCTATAGTATTTGGATATAACTATCCTCAGATTTTAGACTACCATGTAGAATAGGCCCCATCATTAAATTTCAAAATATACATCCTGAAGTAAGAGTTAGCTTCCTTTGGCAATGATTGTTTTTGGGATATTCACCTTCTTTCTTATTTCTTTATGTGTATTGTCTGGGTGTTGTTTCTGTATAATTTCATCTTGCAATATTTCTTCTTTCTTTGTTATTTGTAGTATTAGATTGCTTTTTTTATCAATATTTATTTTGGGTAGCTCTTCATACTTGCTATGCAGTAGGAAGTTGAACTTCTTTTTTCCTCCATTCTCCTTCAGGTCATCCCTTGGGTATTCTCTTAGATCTGTGTTATCTTGTAGTTTCCTTTCCATTGTTGAAACACAAATTTGTACTAACATAAGAACTCAATCCATTGCAATACCATCAACATCCCATTGCTTGCAAATTTCTTAAAAAAAGAGAATCCAATGTTGTCAGCTTACACTCAGAATTCCTTCCCAATTAGGAAATGTCTGAATTTTTTAATGCTTTCTACTAGTGCCAACTTTCCCAGTTTAGAGAAGATGTAGTTTTTCAAGGTCTTTAATTTCTTGATGAACCATTGAACAGGTTCTTCTCTTCTGTTTTTCATCTGTGCCAAGCATTTGACTATGGCACCTTACTCAAATCAAACTCTAGTATGAATGGCTTTGAATAGTCCAGGATGTTGGTTGACAGGGTTTTTGCCAATTCCTTTTTTATGAGATCTAGCTCCTCTTCATCTTGCCCATTCACATGAAAGTGGTGTTCTTTCTCAGTAGATTTCCCGCTGATTTTTACAATTTAAATTTTAATATTACAGTAGTTAAAGAACCCTATTGTAGAGTCACTCAGGGCCCTAATTTTTCGAACTTATTATTTTCAGCACTCTGGAATGGTGTTACATCTTTTGACATCTTGATTCTTTGATTTGCTGCTACCTTATTTGTATCAATTTCTTTTAATTGATTTATGAATTTTAAGTGTAGTTATTTTAGTAGTGTTAGTATTTGTCCTCTTGATTTGAATTGCATGTGAATTGCTTGTTTAACTTTGTGAGGGAAACTGTGCTTTGAAATTGTAAACAAGTCAGGTAATAATTACAGATTTTTGTAATACTTATCTGAGTCAATATAGTGAAGTGCAAAATAAATTCAGCAGCTAAATAGATATGGCTTTTACAATTATTTATCTACTAACCCCCTTTAGATTCTTTGATTAAAGATTTGTTAATGATAACTGTTGTTTAAGATCTGGTGATAATTCAGGAGGAAACTGCACCAGGTCTAGGGTGACAAATAGCTCCTTAACTGTGACAGCCTGAATCATGGCTGCTTTAGGTTATGATTAAAGGTAGGGAATAGCATCTTTAATTCAATCTGTTCATACATGCACTTAATTATTACAACTTGCAAATTTACTATGCTGTTGGCAAAGTTGAATGCACAGCAACTATGTGCCTGTAATTTATTATTAATTTACATGAGCTGAGATAAGAGAACTCTGAGATAAATTGTTATTGAGATAGAAATTAATACTTGATATACAAAATTAGCACCTTGGTGAGTAAGGGTGGCTTCAAAGGTTTGGCTTCAGTGTGATGCTGTGTGAATTAGTCACTGCTGAAGTTCTTTTTGGAATGGAATTTCTTTATTTGTTAGGCAAAATTGGTGAACCACCAATGTATTTTTTCTGTTGGAATGTGGGTTGCTCTGGTAGACTTTGCAACCTTTGATCTAAACTCTTGAGTAACCCAGTACCACTAGAGTAGCCAGAGCTCCCTCATAATTTTACACTATTGTCCACTACAAATCCTTTCTGTTATCTGGTTTGCATTTGTCCTTTATCATATCTCTGGCTTCTTCATTCATTTTTATTATCCCTTTTTTCTATCCCAGGAAGACTTTTTTAAATCTCAACTTTATTTCCATTGATTCAGTCCAGCATTACTCAATATCATGAGTGCTCTATCCAGATTTTCTAGACATTCTTCCATTGTTCTGCTGTCTAACACAAAGTCATCTATGTATGCTCCATTGTCACTGCTTTTTAGAAGTAAGGAAGGTAGTCAGTCAAAAGAAGAACTAAAATCAAACTTGAATGTGTTTAAAAATAAATTATAAAATTATTTATCATCTTAGATTAATTTTGTATTATGCAACTAAGAAATTATCAGTAAAAAGATTTATAATTAGTATCTGTTGATTTGACTAATTTGACAAAATAAAGTTGTTGAATTAACTTCCCTTATTTTCAGCCAACTTGGCAGACAAACAATTTGAAATTTGAGATGAATAGGTACTTTTTGAACTTAATTATAAATAGAGCAAAATTCATTCTAACAGTTGTTGAAGAAAATTTTTTGGAATTCTTATCTTTAGTTTTATTATAGTTTGATTATCATCTATGATGTTCAGCTAAACAGTTGGTGTTCAGTAGTGGCAAGGATCCCATAATGGGAATGATTCTAGGTTCCTTATTCCAAGCCATGAACCTGCAATTAGGCTAGGAAAACAATTAAGAGATTATATTTTCATTTAGCTAGCTATCAATCATTTCCTACAGGTATGAGCAAAAATAAAGTCACTATAAGGCTAGTAAGCCAAATGTAGGTTTTTGTAATTATATTAAACTAGTGTGGCATACTCCATCAAATAATGATATGTGGTCAAGGTGAGAGAAAAGATGGACGCAACTAAGACTAAAATGTAATAATGATTAAATTGTAAGCACATGATTATGATTGATTATTTGATTTGTAAATTGCTTTATGCAGTTATATTTAAATTAACTTGACAGTATTTGACAAAAACAAAATGACCAAACAGTGTACACTAATTAACACTGATGATGTGTAATTAAAAGCAGAAATGAAATGATTATTTACTGAAATGTGCTATAAATATACAACAAATGTTAGAAAGGTTGGTGGACAAATTTAGTTGTGATATACTTCTTTCTTTATTGTCAGGTTATTTATTTTCTCTATATTGCTTGGCTCCATCAGCACCTGCCAGTAAGCTTTACAGAGATCTGTAACTGTGAAGTACTTATTTTTGTCACATCATAAAGAGTGTCTCCAGTCTGTGATATTATTCAGCTTTCTAATGTGGTTGCATAGTTAATGTTTCTTCCCTTTTTGAATGAAAACTATGGGTGCTGTATATGGGATTTCACTTGGTTACATGATGGTGTTGTAAAATAGTTCCTTTAGTATTATATTGTACACTTCTTTCATTCTTTCTTGCAATCTCAGTACTGGTAGACTTATGGAGGGCAATCATTGTTATGATCTTGTGGATTTTGCCTACTGCTCCTCCACACTTATTTCTCTGAAGTTGAATATTTGCACAAGCTTTTTAATGAGGTTTCTTAACTGCTTTGTTTTTTTCCTCTGTTAGATGTTGGTGTTTTTCATTGTTTATTTTTGGGAATATTTTGATTGATTCTCTTCATCTACTATGACAACATTTATGTTTTTTGTAGTTTCCTCCTCTCTAATCTTATCACATTTCCAGGATTGTTATTTTGCTTGCTTCAAGAATACAATTCTGTTCATACAATTCATAGTTATACTCTGCCAATTTCCTCACTTACCACACATAAGCTTGCTGGTATCATCAATCTCTTTGTGTTTATTCCTATCTGATAAAGTGTCATAATGTTATCTTTGTCCATTTCCTCCAACTTAATTTCATGATACCTCCATTGATTTGGCAGCTGTTGCACATCCTTCTTCAGTTTGAAACAAACTGCTTGTTCTAGCTCAATTTCATTGGATGTTTACAGGAGCTCTTCTTGGACATTGATGGTCTGTTGTTGGAAATTGTGATTTTTCAAGAAGTTGCTTCCCAGTATAACATTGTATGGTAGTAAGTTTCTTATCATGTCAATCACTGTTAATTTTTGCCAATGTGTAGTTCTTGTATAAGGAATCATTTCCCTTATCATGAAGGCTAACTCCCATAAAAAATTTCTATTACATCATCATTTTTTAGAATTTTTCTTTGCTATAAATATATAATATACAAAGGGATATATATATATATATATATATATATAAATATATTCTAGCATCATCAGAGTTTGTACAGTAATACAAATAAGTATAATGCAAGAACTAAGTGATAGCATAGTATCTACTATTGAGTAGTCAAGAAATCTTATAGCAACAAAGTATGATGGGCTAGTTAGATTAGTAGGGAATATTGATGCCAGTGAAGGATTGCAGATTAATATACAGATCTGGGCTAATATGTGCATACTGCTATTACTATTATACTGCCATTTACAGGAGGCATATAAGAATACATGGCAATAACTGCCAAAGTGAAATGAGGTAGTGGCCATCAAGAGCATGAAATTATTGATTCTGCACCAACTCAACTCCAGACATGAATGGGTTTGCGTGGTTTACATAAGAGAGCAGAGCCACTTACAGCTAAATTGCACATGTGGCCTATTATTTTTCTTATTAACTCATGTTTATAATACTCTGGTACAGTGATTCTCAATGTTAACATTTCCAGTTCTGTTGAACCATAATTCTCTTTGCTCATTTTCAGTTTCCTACTAAAGAATTGAATGGGTACCACTTCACTGTTTTTTAATTGTCCTAGACATGCTCCAATTGCTAATATAAATTTTTTATCATATGCTGGTGTAATTTAATGACTGTAGTTTTAATACTTCTGTTTTTATTTTCTCTAGATCATCCTGCTTCTACCAGGTCCATTAAAATGCTACTGAATACTTTAGTAGATGTGTTTTCTGTACTATGTTTGGTACAAGCATTCCATAGTAATTAATGAATCAGATTATATTTTGCAAGTCTTTTCTTGTTTTTGGTTTCACAATGTTTTTTATCATATCCTGCAAATTGTTTTTTTATCTTAATATTCCCATTTTCAATTTCTCTTCCTAAGAATACAATTTGCATTTTCAGTATTTCACAATTATTGCCATTCACTCTTAAACCTGAGTTATATAAAATGTTCAATGTTCTTTTGAATTTGTTGGTATGTTCTTGTATTGTGTTGCTTGCTATTGGTATGTTGTCTATGTATGCACTTATTCCAATTTTGATATTATTATTTTGTGTTGATACTTTAGTTACATATCTATGTTAAGTCACTTGAGTGCTGCACAATCAAAAGGTCATATACATCCACTAATATATACCATATGCTGTAATAAATTCATTGTTTTTTCAGTATCCTTTGTGGGGCATTATCATAAAAATCAGCAAAAAGTCCTAGTTCCTTTTCTAATGAGGGATTCATGCCAAAGCATGGATTTTCTGAATCTATCATTTATATTATAAACTCCTCCTGCTATAGTACCTCTTCTGATAAAGGTAAAAAGTAAACAGGAGATTTTAAGATGGAAGAATGGCTACACTTGGCTGACCTGAAGCTGACTCACATAAGACTATTAAAGAAAAGGAAAAGAGAAACTCTAAGGTTCTTGGGTGCAGTGAGTAAAACCTACATGCTAAGTGAAAACCTAAGCTCAGTGTATTTCTCATTTTGTGCAATTTAGGTTTTAGCATTAATAACAATTTTATTTATTAAAAGAAATGCATAATGACAAAAATTGCTAACCAGATACCTAGCTTTAAGTTAAAGGATATGCTAGAGCTGCTGTACCACTTCTGCATGCCCCTTAACTGCACAGGGGTAATTTAGTAAACCAAAACTTAAAATAAAGTAAATTCAAAATAAAAGTTTAATGAGTTTTTCTTGAAAAAAAAGATAATGAATAATTCAAACCAATATATATATATATATATATATATATATATGTTTATTTATTTATGAACAAAAACTGGTATTCAACATATAATTACATAATCTTGTCAATATGCTTAAATATCAGACTGGTATAATAATCAATAGTCTGCATAAATTTACAGAAATATTTAAATTCAAAATATTGCACATTTGATCACATGATTAAAAAAATTAATTCAAATAAGTTCGTAATTCTAACATTGAAATTAATGATTCCCAATAAATTTATGAAGTAAAATTTTTACAAATTTCTTTATGCCACATGCCCCCTCCTAAGCTCGGCTGTTTTCTACTATACAATTTCGACTTTGTCTGGTACAATTAGAGCCTGAGCTTGCTGCAGTAGTTTAATAGTTCTGGGATCTTTCCATGACAAATGATCTGAGTGTTCCATATAACAGGTTGTGTAAGAAATGGCTTCTTTGCAAAGTTGTAAAATTTAGGTTTTTCCATCTGTTGAGAGTGCTGGTGGAGCCCTGCCACCAATGAACTGGGCACTGCCTCTGATGATTTCCATCAGTGTACAAAGTGATTTAATTTAAGTAGGACTTTTCATAACAGAATGCTATGAGAGTGATGTGACTGACGTCATGGAAAATTTTTTAAACCCTGTGATGAGTGGTGTCAATGTGAGTCAGCCTTTAGCACATGTGCTGCGTGACCAATAAGATACAGTCATGCTGATAACAATAGTCCAATGCTCCATCTGTAAGATTCCGTATCACGTGATCAGTCATGGTGCTCAATCAGTACTGTATAGAACTTATCAATAGTTCCTGGTCATCTTTTGTATGGAAATATTTTGGTGAATTGAGAACAAGTTACGGAAATTTTCCATTATTCCAGAATCATGATAAATATTATTTTTGTGTGTCATGTTTGAATAGGTTGACTGTTAACACTGATGTGCATCAATATAAGAAACGTGTATCTAGATGGTAAGTTGCAAGATCATTTATTTTCAAAACATAAAATTCAGTAGAAGAAAACAACATGCAAGTCACAGAAGTCTGCCCTTGAATATTTCAAATCAACAGGAACTATGACAAGACCTAGTCATTTGGCTAAAGGTTTGAGAAAGAAGAAAAACATGATATGAACACTATAGTTTGCTACGATTTGACACAGTAAATTACAGTGGATTCCGAGACTTTTTTTGAAATACAACATCACCAGCAATCAAGATGACGCAATCCAAGATCTATTTGACGTAATTTAACACTGACTTTCCTTAATGTGGAGCAGTTTGTGATCAATCAAATATTGAAAAATTACATAAACATGGGTGGAGCAATAACCATTAATGGATTTACTAATCATTTCATCAAAACCGATTTTGGAATTAGGAGTATCACATTACAAAAGCAAGCTTTTGAAAAGCGCCATACTGCTGAATTTATTCGTGATATGACTGACAATGTGGAAAACAGATTTGTATTGAAGATGAAGCCAAGAGTGTTTGTTACTGACCAAGGATTAAATATGATTAAGTTTGCATCAATCAGCCAAAGCACACGAATCTCATGCAAAGCTTCCCAGATAACAATTTTGGTTGTTTTTACGTTGTTTATGGTTGTTTCATGCTTTTGGTTGTTGCAGCAACCATTAACATCATAATAACAATCATTAATACTAATTTGAGCAAGTAAAAATGTGATAATTTAAGATTCAAGCAGATGCTTGCAAATAGAAATCACTTCATCATTTTGATTGCTAGATCATTTTTATATAAAGAACGGAATTGCAAGAAGCTTTTTTGAAATATTAAATTTGTGAAAAATTATAATATACTTGTTAAGCGAATTTTCAAAATAATTTATTCATGAATATTTGGACATCTTCAAATTATCTGTCAGATAAAAAAGTTACATTTGAGCAGAAGAGATTCTTTACAATTTAAAAAAGTATTATTTTAAAATTATACTTAACTTTAAAAATTTAAATTTTTGTTAAATTTGGCAGATTTTTATGCTTATTGTTATGATTTAAAATCAAGACATTCATTCAAAATTTCAGCAAATGTTGTATTTAATGTGTTTATTGTATTACTGTTCTGCCCTTTGTTGGGCTTGTGTTAGTTTAAACAGTGATCTTTGAACTTATTATCAATATAAATTTGATGTATTGCATATAAAAATAATGCTAAAACAATCATGGGCAAATTTAAAATAATGTTGTTATGACCTAAAAATAGTGCTTTTTTATTCAGAAAAAACAAGCAAAAAGCAACCTAATGTGACGTTGTTGGAACAACTTTGTTTAGACCAGTCAAAAGGGTACCATTTCGACGTTAAAACAACCATAAAAAAACAACTAAAAAACAACGTTGTTTAGACCAAAATTTGTTATCTGGGTTATGCCATCCATAATATGGTTATGACTGATGGTATTAATAAATATTAACAGACGAGAAATGTTGTCATTAAATGTAAGCAAATCGTCCATGCCCTTGTATACCAAAGCAAAAAACTACAAAGATTGGGATGAACTCGTGAATTAGAAACACTAGAAACCATTAATCAGATTGATCAGGAAATGGGTCTAGATTCAGAAAATCCTGTAATTGAAGAAAGACTGAATGCAAAAAGTTCGTCACTCAAGCAAGAAGTTCCCATGCGTTGGAACTGCACATTTACTAAGATTGATAGTGTTTTGAAAAACAGACAAGGAATCACACGCCTATTTGAACTGCTAACGAAATATGACATGATTCCAATGGACATCAAATGGTTACATTTGGAAGCTTAACAGACTTTTTCAAATTTTTTAAATCTGAAACTGAAATCTTTAGTGGTAGTTGTTATCCCACTCTTAATTTGGCTGTGTTATTTTGCGAAGAAATATGGGCTAGCTTAGAAACATTAACAACTGATTCGCCACCTATATTTGAACTCAAGCAAGCCATGAAATCAAAGCTTGAAGCAAGATTGCCTACTGTTGGTTTGCATATAGCAGCTTCTCTGCTTGATCCAAGCATGATAAATATGAAAGTTGTGACGAAGTATTTGTCTGAAGGTGGACATACACCATCATCCTTTCTCCATGGCATTATCATCAAACTCAGACTTGACGTCAATATGAAAGATAATACAAGAGAATCAAATGATAAGCCTGAATCTTTATGTCATTGATCTTATACAGCTTATAAATTCAATAGGTAATCAAAAATTCAGTTTTCCCACAATCCTAGTCTGAACAAGCTTTAACCAAGCATACTACAAACTATGCTTAAGCTCATAATTTCTTTGAATAAGACAAATTATGACGATTATTGAATTTTTTTTAGATCCACAGAATTTCAAGACCCAATTATCATCGGGAGGTTTACTAGGCCTACCTGCATGGAAAAAACAAAGCTCTGCTTGACACAAAAGTAAAGTATATTATTCTTCCTCACAAGAAACTTCCTCGGAATTCAGTCAGGAAGTCATGCAGTATATGGGAGCAACCATCAAACCAGAAGACTGTGTGGATATATTGCAGTGGTGGAAAAATGGGTCAACGTAATACCCTCAACTTGGCCAACTTGTGAGATTTATATTTGCAATTCCAGCAACTGCTGCTCGAATCGAACGAGTTTGGAGTGTGGCAGGACTTATTGCCAATAGAAAACGGTCTTCATTACGACCAGACCATTTAAATAAACTGGTGTTTCTTCACAACAATTATGAGTTTGTAAAAGAAGTCATAAAAACATCTAATCTTCGATATTAGAGATATTCTACGCACGTATTTTCTAGCTGACAGAGTTATACTTGTTGTTACAGCATAGACATTTTCTTGTGTGTACTTGCTCATAGAGAATGTCAGTCTGCTTTGAAAACTATAATTTCAATGAAATCCAGCTATGTTAATCTTCAAAACATTAATTCAAAAATTTCTGACATCGAAGCAAAAGTTGATAATCACATACAAATGTTAAGTAATTTTCAAGTTTTGTTAAAAACTCAGCCAATAAATTCAAGAAGTTCATCAAATACATCAACCAATACTCTTGTTTTGTGTGGGATTTCTGAACAAGAAAATACAACCTCATTAGATCAAATACAGAGAGATTTTAATGCTGCATCTAAAGTTATTTCTGATATTACAGATAAAAATGGTCATTTCAACGATATTTATTTACAGGGTAAATATAATCCTAACCACAATATGCAACGCCCTTTAATAATTGAATTTTCAAATACTTTGGACGTTTGAAAGGTTATTGCTAGTAGACACAAACTTACTGGCACTAATTATTATATGAAACATGATTTATCAATTGAAGATCATCTCATTGAAAAGAAATTGTTAAAATTGTTCTTTGAATTATGTCAATTAGGATTGCCTAAGAGTAATTTCAGAATTAAAGATCTAAAATTGATATACCACAGAGAGATTCTAGATGAAACAATGACCTCTATTCAATTATTTTCACAAATAAGCAAACAATGACTAGTAAATTTCACATGAGTAATGCGTATATTTCTTCAATTCTATTAGGTTAGCTAAAATTGAAGGAATAGAATCATTATTGAAAAGATTGATTTTCACAGATTTTCTAAATATATTTAAGCCCTGTATTTGTTGTTTAACTGAAACTCTGCTTAAAAATGATCCTAGGAATGCTGAAACTTTTGCATGGTCAGAATATGAAATTATTTCAAGAAAAAATTGTCTTAAATGTAGCCATGGTGGAGTTTTAATAGCAGTTAACTCTTCTCTTAACAATGCTTTGCTAATAATTTTAGAGAATAATCATTTTATTTCATATGAAGAATGCTAATTATTAATAAATATGGCTGGTATTTACTTCTATGTGTATATTTACCACCAATTAGCAGTAAATATAAAATTTATACAATTAATTTTAAGGAAGCCATAGCTTCATATATTAGCATACAAGATTCATATGTCAAGAAAAATGGCTACATAAATCCAGAAAATATTTTGTTGAACACTTTAAATTACCTAATTCAGATTGACAAACATATACATCAAAGTGTGAATATGAAGAATGTATTATTGAAGTTTTGTTAGAATATAATGTATTCCAATTAGTTCATAGTCAAACTTTTTCTTCAGGTAATGTTTTACAACAAATATTGAAGAAAATATTATTGGTACTACCATAAATAATAACAATAATAATAATAATAATAATAATAATAATAATAATAATAATAATAAAAATAATATATTTCTTGTATATGCGCACAAAAAGCTTATAAATAATTCTAGTGCGCTACAAATAGATTCAAATCAGAAAGCTGTTCAGTGAATAAGTAGTGTTTCAGTCCCTTTTTGAATAGAATAATATTACATTCATTTCTAAGATGAGCTGGAATATTGTTAAAATGCTTAGCACCACTCTTCAAGAAGTTAATTTCATGATCACCACCAAGAGATTTTGGAATGATTAAGGTCTTTCCATTTATTGTTCTTTTGGTTTCTTCATTAAACTGAGTAACTCCGATATGTAATTATGTAATGTGGCCCCCTACCATTTAGAGACTTCCTGATAATTAGACATACTTTATAAGTATTAATTTTAGGAATTTTTAACCACTGTAGCTGATAAATAGCAGGACTAATATGATCATATTTTCGTAGATCGAAAACAAATCTAGCAGAATTAGTTCGCAATACCTGTAGCTTGGTAATTAGAAGACCACAGATCCCCATTAATCAACCATTCATAATATCAATACATGACAGACTTAAGGATCTAACTAATTCCGCACGTATAGCAGTAGCTAGATAGTTTTTTTATTTTGTTTTTTGATAATTACATGTTTTCACAATATTACCAACATGAGAACTCATCAATAAATTGCTTTCCATTAGCATACCCAAATTTTTAATTGTTGTCTTGGTGGAAAATTGAGAAAGTGCAATAAAATCCACTAAATCTGTCTTATTAGAAATTAACACTTGAGAAGCTGATGATAATCTTCTTTGGAGAGTAGTTATGATATCCAGTGCATCCGTCTTAGCATTATTAATCCCATCAAAATGTGACTGAATGTAAAATTGTGTGTCATCTGCAAACATTTTATGTTGTATTCCAGCATTTGAGAGAAAATGACTAATGAATGCATTGTAAATAATTAATAAAATGGGACCAAGAATGTATCACTGTGGTACGCCATAAAATGCAGTGTTTATATTGGATTTAGTTGAGCCAGCTTTATAACAAATAACGTTTTTCTGAGATATATGATTTGAACAAATTAAATGTTGTTGATCTGATACCACATTTATACAATATATCTAGCAAAAGCTGGTGATCAACCAAATCAAAAACTGCACTTTGATCAAGTAGTACAACAAGGACAGCTAACCTTCTAGATTTAAAAGCTAAGATATCATTGTTGATTTGTAACAGAATAGTTTCTACTGAGTGATGTCTTCTATATCCTTATTGATTTGAGGGTAATATCTCATTTGAGCATGCTGCCTTTTCACTAATCTTTGATAACCAATGCATGTTAAAGATTGGACGATATGCTGATGGTTATCCTTTTTTACCTGATTTTAAGATAGGTGTTATTATTCTCATTTTAGCATTTTGGGGGAAAATGCCAATAGATAGGGAGAGATTAATCCTGCACATAATACTTGGCAGTATGTTAATCATAATAGTAAAATGTGACTTTATTATTTTGAAAGGGATTACATCAAGCTCGCATTTTACAACCTTTATGGCAATCATTATGTTCCATATATCAGATTCAGATAGGGAAGAAAAACTTTTAAATCTGTTAGAAAAATTTTATCCTCAAAGTATGTATTCATAGTCAAGGGATTGTTTTGTCAATGAAACACAGAGGGAATTCGTCTTATTATTAAAATAATTGCAAAATTCTTGAGCATAAATTTGATTATCATTAAGTAACGTTACACTGGGTTCTAATATAATCATAAATCGATATAACTTACTAATATTCCCTTTCATAGATTAGAACATTGATTTGAAACAAGATTCTTCTTTCTTCTTAATGCTTATTACAACATTGGAACGCAAATTCATATAGATGACCCTTGCTGACTAAGTTCTTAACTTAAGATTTCTCTATTCTGCTTTTCTGCATAGAGCGCTGAACTGTTTAATTTCAGCATCAAACCAGCCATTGCAGGTCATGCGTTTCCGTACATACTTCTCCTTTAGCTTACAATGTTTGTTATAAACTATTTTAAGTAAATCATTTAAAGTATCAAAATATTTTTCTATGTCCATGGTATCTAATTCAGGATAGTTTTTGGTAAATTCCTTCTCTAAGGATTTGCAGAAACAGTCATCATCTAAGTAGTGTATATCTCGATGCACGACTTTGTCCATTTTTAATGACTTCAGCTTTGCGGTATCATTACAAATTACATTAAATAGAATAGCAAAGTGGTCACAAAGAAATTCATGATCTTTTTCAATTTTGATATTGTGAATGATGTCACATTGATTGACAATAATTTGATCAGGAGTGTTACCCTTTATATGAGGAGTAGGTACTGATATGAGACAAGTTAATAAATAATAAACTCCATGGGCTCCCTAGTCACAATTTTGTTTTATTCAACATTAATGTTATCAAGGGCATTCGCAATCAATGTTATAGTAGTACAAACAGCTTAAATTATTCTTTGTCAAATGGAAATTACTGTAAAATCAATAATTCTTTTCGCCAATTTAATCCTTATGCTCTGCAAATAATTGATATTGACAATTTCTTAAGTTAGTGGTATCAAAATATCTATTACTTAATTGATAATTGTATACCAAGAAAACATAAGAAGCATTTATACATACCAGGATATTATTCCTCTCATACAATCCATTTATTAAATAAATTTGAACCAATTAAAAAACGGAAAGAGAGATCAATCATCAGTATCATCAAAGGAAATTAGTACATGTCTTAACAATTTTAATGAATCTTTTCAAAATGCAACTTCAAAATATACATTTAAATATTTAAGATCATTTTCGTCAAAATTAGGTTTTCCTAATGCCATGATTTTCGAAAACTGTATTGCAAATAGTTCAAGTGAAAAAGCTGAACTGTTTTCTCTTTAGTTTTCAATGATTTTCACAAAAAAACAAAGTTGATGTACAATCATTTAAGAAAACACAATTAATAATTCCTTGATGAATTTCATTTCACTGAATTTGATATTTATCAAATTATCATAAAAATGAAAATCACTTCGTCTCATTCAGTAGATTCCTTGCCTTAAATTCTCATGAAAAACACTGTATCATGTATTATACCTCATCTTTACATAATATTTAATCACATCATTGAAAAGTGTAAATTTCCTCAAATTTGTAAAATATTGTACATTATGCCAATACATAGAACTCAAGTAATTATCGACAAATTAGTACTCTTCCCATTCAATTATTTTTAAAAGGTTCTTGTTTAATTTCATATACAATTATGTAGAACCTAAATTAAGTAAGTCCCAACATTGCTTTAGAAAAGGTTCTTCTATGGTTACAAATCTCTTATGATATCTTGACCTGATTTATAATAACTTTGATGAGGATAAATCTTGCTATGCCATATACTTCGACATTTCCAAAGCATTTGATACTGTACTTGAAAAGTTGTCATTATTTGGATTTGATGCTAAATTTCTGAGATTGTTCAATTCGTATTTAGAAGATAGACTACAATGTGTGAAGATAAATGGAATTTTATCTTCTAAACAAGAAGTAACTAGTGGTATACCACAAGGGAGTATATTGGATCCTTTACTATTTATAATTTTAATCAATGATATTACAGATTGCATTGAAAATAAAAGCTTGATTTGAAAACTCTATTTTATTATAATCAATGTTATAATATTCAAAGTCAAATAGATCGCCTAAATAACTGGTGTAAAAGAAATAAATTGAAATTTAATGCAAAAAAGTCTAATAAGATTTGCTTCAGAAAATCACAAAACAATTTCGATGATTATTATATTGATGAAGTTTTAATATCACAAGCCAATACCATCAAAGTTCTTGGAATACAAATTAATGAAAACTTGAAATGGAAATATCACTATGAATATACTATATCTAAATGTATAAAATTATTCTTATTTCTAAGAAGAAGCTATCAATTTTTGTCAGTTTAAAAATTCAATTATATAAAAGTTACATATTATCCCATTTATTATATGGATCACAAATTTGGTATCCATCAAGAACTGTATTTATTAAGCTGGAAAAATTTCAAAGACATTCCATTCAATGGGGTGCAAATAAGAAAAATAAACATGATAATGAATTAACACGATTTAAGATTTTACCAATTTCTATTGAATTTCAAATTTTGGACTTAACATTTTTAAATAAACTTCTAAATAATAAATTCAAGATTGATCCATATAATTATATAAAACTTACTTCAAAGAAAGCCGATTTTAGAATGCATGGAAAATCAATGCTACAATCTCGAAAAGTATTTATATCTATATCATCATCAAACTATTTTTACAGAGTGCTTCATTTAGCAAACTTCATCATAATCAATACAAACATCAACATATTTGCAAGACCAAAATATTTCAAATTTGAAATATATGAATTTTCACTAATTACAGTAACTCAAACTTTGATGTTAACAACATATTTTCCTGGTTTTTATTTTTTATGTACCATTTAAAGTGATAATATAAGTCATTTAATGTATATACATATATATATATATATATATATATATAGGCTGAGGCATAACAAGAAAATTGAGATAATGTATTGAGGTAAATAATAAAATGATACTCTATTATATACATCCAAAATATAGATTTTACAAGAACATATAATTAATGTAAATAAATTTTTGAACAGAATTTGATGAAATTAAATATTGAGAAAACTACATTTATGATTATAAAGAATAAAAATGGAAAAGTGAACCATTAGAATCAATATATATTGAAAAAAATATCATTTATGAAACTAAAAAAATTAAATATCTTGGTATTGAAATTGACAATAACTTAAATTTACAGATCAGATCAATGCAACTACGAAGAAAATGGCCCATGGAGTTAAATTGCTAACTAAGATTCAACATATATTACCAATGAATTGGAGGATTGTACTATTAAGATCTCTTATACTTAACAAAGATAAGCCCATAAAGCTGCCAGTAAGAAGTGTGCCAGAGCAGATGAAAGATGAATACAATTGTATAGTGAATGAATTGATTGACATTAAAATAATCTGACCAAGTGGAAGCCCATAAACAGCACCAACAGTGTTTGTGAAATGAGGAGACAAGCATTGCTTATGTATAGATTTCTGCAAGTTTAACGAGGTGACAAAGAAGGACTCATACCCTTTCCATGCATAGAGGACATGCTATATGAGGCAAGTAAACACAGATACTTCACGTCAATATACTTATGTAAGGTGTATAGGCAGGTGAAAATGGAAGAGGAAGATATTGAAAAAACGGCATTAATAACACCCTATGGACTATACAAATGGATTGTGCAACGCACCAAAGGAATTTTCAGAGATATATCACGAAAGTACTGAAGAACACAACACACAGAATGGAAGATGGAGTCAACACTTACATAGATGACATCATAGTAATGAGTGATATGGTATAAGAGCACCTAGATAAATTCAAAAGAACACTGACAATACTGAAGAAAGCAGGACATAGAATTAATTGAAATAAGTATAATATACTAAAGGAGAAGATAGTATTTTTGGGAAGAGTGGTCAAGAAAGGCAGAATATGCATGAATGAAAAAAAATGGATATGATCTGGAAAATAGAAAAGCTGAACAACAAAAACAATATACAGAGGATAATGGGATTTTTTAACTCCTATGGAACCTTTATTCTGAACATCACCTGAAAAACCACAAAGTTGACCAAACTTATGAGGAAATCAGTACCATTTGTATGGACTTGGCAGTAACAAGAACAGCTAGACAATATCCATAAAGAATTAGCAAAATTACCATCACTAAATATGCCAGACTATAAAGAGAAATTTATTTTAGGTTGCAATGCCAGCAAATTCACAATTGGGGCAACATTGGGACAGCGGAAAAATGGAAAGGAGGTTCCTGTACAATTCTTCAGCCAGAAACTGAAAGCAAGTGAAAAGAATTATGGGTCAACTAAGCTGGAGATGTTGGCACTGATTGAGAGTATCAGGAAATTCAGACACTTCTTAATTAGTTGAGAATTCAGAGTATGCACAGACAATAGTGGATTAGCCTGGCTAAAAAAAAATCAGGACACAAGTCTGGAATAGTATTAAGATTGATCAAATACTTGAATGAATTTACATTCATGATTGAACACCACAAAGGAACATTTCACAATAATGGTCACTTTTGGATGTCATTAGCTGAGTAACAAAGAGATGCATCAAAAGCAGATGGACAAAAAAACAGTTTCAATTTTTGCCACATACAGAGTATGAAGGATTACCCAAAATAAAAGTGGATAAAAAGAGACAAGTGGTTTTACCAATAATGTTGAAGGAAGAGATATCTGAACAAGAAATAGTGGAGAAGCAGAGAGATGACGTAATACTCAATGAGATTATTAAGAAGACAATATTATCAAGACTGACAGCAAGCTATTATGAACAGTATAAATTGAAGCTTAATAAAAAGGGACTACTATATGTTGAGGCACAAAACCATAGAATTGTGATCCCTGATTATTATAAGGCCACTTAGGCATAATGCAGACAGAGAAAACCTTCAATTCAAGATTCATTACTACAGCAGTAAGAAAAGTAACTGAGGAAATAATAAATAAATTTACATGTTTATTGAACATTTCCTGGCGCAGAGGGCACCATTGGAAAAGATCACTGCAACACAACCTAATGAGATAATACACATTGATTTGTAAATGCTATTGAAAGACAAAGAGGGATATCAACACCTGTTGGTAATAATAATGGTGGACAACTTCACCAAATATGCTAGGATTATCCCTATGAAAAATACAACAGCTGACATAGTGATGAAGGAATGGATCTTGAAATTTGATCCAAAGGAAATGATAATAATGGATAAAGGACCATAATTTGAGAGCAGGCTTTTCCAAGAGATGGTGATACTACTGGAGAGAGTGACTGAGCAAACAACAGCATACCACCTGCAGGTGAACAGAGCCATAGAAAGGTTAAATCAAACATTAAACAAATTGAAAATAGTGGCAATGTCCAGAATAGGCAGAAACAAATGGAGAAAGGTGATTGAGATGGTGGAGTATTTTTACAATACTTCTGTACATTCAAAAACAGGGATGATCCCTTCTAAAGAAATGTTTGGCAGGGAAGCCACCACACATCTATCAATACAATATTTTAACTACAGTGATAGGATGGATAATGAATGTGTGAATCAGCTTAAAAATCAAATTAGGGCAATATATGAGACTACATGTCACAATATCAAGAATTCAGCCATGAGACAGCAATGAAATTATAATAGAAAAATCTACAGTCACATGCACAAAATAGGGGATAATATATGTGCATTTACACTGACAAATCAAGTCCAGAAACTAAAAACTGTCTTGTCAGGGCCTTGCACTACCAAACAATGAGTATATGTTTGATAGACTATTACATTTCCAATACCTGAAGAGAGCAATGGCGGATATTGAAGTAACTAAGAAAGATGAGAACACCAAATTTAAAATAAGCAGAATTAGCAGCAATTAAATAGTATACTATATGAAGGATTTAGATAGCCTACCCAACATTGGAGATGGAAATTTAGGTGAGAAAGAACTGCCTCAAAGAGCAGTGAGAAATAAAAATATATATGACCCTGAAATATGGTATTTAAATTTATTAACTGAATTTAGGCAAATAGAAGAAAACAATGCAACAACCATTGAGGAAGAGAGTGCAATGCAATCAGAGACCAGAGGAACTCCCAACAACCAACAGGAGGAGGAGAGTAAGAAGAATTTCTCAAACCAGATGTTGATTCAACAATGACAAACTGACTAACAGATGATGTAGAGTGAGAAGGCGTCCAAGCAGTCCCCAAGGCTGATTCAAGGGCAGAGAAACCAATGGACATCAAGCCTCTCCCACCAGGGATCTGCAACATTGATTTAAGGGCACACAGAAAAGCAGCACAACTTTCCTTCTGGTTCTTAAATCCATAGGTGCCAATTCAAGGGCAGTGTGACAGATGGAGTTCAAGGGGAAGGTGTAAGTGCAGGAACAAACTGTGATGATATGGAAGCAATTCAAGCCTGATGGTATCAATACAGAACCTACAACTGGTCAAGTGTTGACAGAGTCAACTGTGAACTGATTCAAAGGTGATGCAGTAGAGACCATCAGCACAGATTCACAGCCAATTGACTGTGAACCAAGTACCAGCAGAATGCTGTTACAGATGACCCAGCTACACACCTTCTCAGAAACCACGTCAACATGGACAATATGATCTAAAGAGCAAGAAAAACAAATGATTAAAATTGATGGGGAAACACTACATCCCTACTTTACAGGAACTATTAAAATGAGACATAATGCATTTGAAAAACTTTCACCTGAGACAAAAGCTCACATAAGAAAAACAGCAAAAACAGAGGGGAGAAATCTACTATTACTACTGGATGCCAACAACAGACCCATGGTGAATGTCATAATCAGTCACCCAAGAGATATGAATGAGACACTTTAAAGACCATATATGTGCAGCACTGTGCCCATAACGTTCAATGAAGATTTTACTCTTTAAACAGCACAGAGCATCATGGCATACATTGACCAGATAACAGAAATAACAGAAGTCAACATTTAAAAACATAATATGACAAACATACATTTACTAACAGAAAAAGACTATAACAAAAATCTTGAAAAACAGTTGGATCAGACATTGAGAATGTGTGTACACAAAGTACACATAGTAATTATCACAAACTCAACAATGGAAGAGTTCCCTAAACACCTGTTCAACACCTGCATGCAAGTACAGAATATATTCTTGTGGAAAAAGGAACCAACTGATACAAAAATATCAGAATTAATTTGTTTCAACTTACAGAAAGATTACTAGGCACAAGTTTATAAAATTATGTTTAACCCATGTATAGCAATAGATCTATATAAGCAAGTAAAACAATTGAGATCTGAATGGAGGACAATGGCATTGAGAAAGCTAATACACTTTTTATCAATTGTAGTTTAACTCAATGGCAAGAACATTTGAAAAAAATTGAAAAAATCTGGGAGAATATGAAATTACAAAAAAAACAGAAGAATGGTCAGTGATAAAAATAGAAGCACCATCACGAAAATTCCACTAAACTATAGAGGTAGCCCTAGCTGAGGTGAATCATGCATATGAGTTGAATACTAGAAAAGACTTCAAAGGCCTGATATTTCAAGAAAAGAATGTGCTGGAAATATGCTACAGAATAACAACATGGCTACTAGCAATTTTCACAACAAAGGACAAAGAAGTCAAAGTGCTGATATCATTGCAGACAAGACACAAACTCTCAAAAGATTTGAAATCACATTATCCCTCATTAACACACAAACAAAGAACTGGCTGTTATAAGGGCATTTTGAGAAAATGGAATCTCGAGACAAAACACAAAAGCCAATGCAAATAATAGAAAGGTGATCAGCAGAATTATAGTAAACAAAAGCCCCATGGGAAAGATATTGATAGTGGAAATCACAAACAAAACTGAAATATATCTAATTGAACTCTCAATATTTGAGGAGCCCATGAAGAAGTATATGTGGGGTGCAACATTGGACAGAAAGTCAAGAAATTAAATTGAGAAACTATCAAAAATCTAGAGAGGAACAAACAGTGACAACAAAGAAGCTTATGTTCACAGAAGCTTTCACCAGAGCAGAATTAGAAGAACTTTTAAAGCCATACAATCAGCTAGCTGTGGATGTTGAATGTAGCCCCTTGAAATTTAAAATGAAAGAAAACATATGATTGAAAATGAGCAAGAAAGAATTAACCCAAGCTTTCTGGGACATGATTGGAGATGGAAAAAATGAACTAACCCACAAAACATGCCAACAACAACAGGATCTTATACAGAGATTAAAAGACAAATAGAAATGAAGATACTAATATGCACACCACTGGAAACAATCTATATACCAATGATACTGCAGACATGGAGACTATTGAAGGATGTTAGAGTCATGAAGGCTTTCATGCACTAGTATAAATCATATGCAAACACAAAGGAAAAAACAATGGAGATACTCAAAAAGCAAGAATATGACAAATCAAAGGAAATAATGATGAGAAATGACAATTGTGAGAGAGTGTATATTGAGGGGACAATAACTCCATACCAGTTATACACAAAAGGGAAATCAATAAATATACAGCTTAAAGATTTAAGAAATGAAATTGAAAACCTCACAACTAAAGTGATAATACTATTCTTGGGAGAATATGACATGGTATGGGAGGCCATTTGGGATAAGAAATATTGATATTACAATGTCACGAAATGAGTAGATAACGCATTCTTTAAATTAATCACATTTATCATTTGATTCCATCATCTGTTCACACACATAAAATATGGCTTACCTCTACCCATTTGAAATAGATTTAAACAGAAATTCAGTATGAAAATAAATAAGGAACAATTATCAAGAAAGCTGCAAAAGTCAAACTTCTGATTGACAAATATGCCAAAATCTCCAACCAAATGAAATTCAACACTATTACCAAAATAGCAATTTCAAAACTAACCAAATCAAGCAAAACAACTAAACAGTCACCAGTTGCCAAAGGCACTGTCATAAAAATTGAACCATCTAATTCAGATAAACTGTCAAAGGTGATCAACATCAAAAAGGTCAACTGCAGGAAAAGTGGACAAAATGCACACAACTGTAAGAATTGCAAAAAACAATGCATCCAATAGCAGACCAAAAATGCTATTACACCAATATCTATGAATCCAACTCTGAATCTAAAGAGGATTTAAACTACTAAGATTTCTGAGTCCCAGCTGTGTAGGAACACTTTTTGTGGTGACTAACCTTAATAAAAACACAATCTTTGTCACCATAAATGGAATAGCAATATAAGTGTAGAATCCCTATTGTTAGAGATTGACCATAATTATCTTTAACTATTAATTTTCTTAGTTAATATGTATTTTTCTGAGACTAGTGAGATTCCAATAGATCTCTACCATTCAAGTTGTTACACAGATTTAGGTTATTAATTATGACTGCAACTCTATTGCTTTGAAATAATTAACTAACTTCCATTTTGATTGTTGACAGCAGCAGATTGCAAGATCAGAACCTAAAGCTGAACCCTGAAATCAAGAAGGATTGGTATCCAGCAGTTATCACCATTTACTACACAATTGCTGTGATTCATGAAGCTTTCTAAGTTATTGTGGTTTGTGTAGTGTAGTGGAATGCCTCCCTGTGTTGCTTAACTTCCTCAAATTTGTACTTTGATTGCTCTTGTTATTTGAAATAGTAATAAAGGAATTGAGGCAACCTGACTCTTTTACCTTCTTATGTTCCCTACATATAAATTACTATAAATACAAATTACTACATGGTCCTGTATAAATGAGAGCAACCAATGTGGCCTACAGAAACATGACAGTTGCAGGTCTGGTATTTATTAATATAATTAGTATACCCTGTAACATAATTACTAGGGTGCTCATAGAAACCTTGTATGGGTAATAAATCTTATTGTTTAATCTATTCAAGAATTTGGATCTAAAATAGATGGTTAACCTATAGTCAGCTGTCCAACTGTTTAATAACATAATATATAAAGTGAATAGAATTAATACACAAAGCAAAACAGAGAAAAACTCCTATTTGTACACCTATCCTATGAACACACTTTTATGAACAGGGTATACCACTAATGCAAAAGCTATTGTGAATTGCAGATTGCTGAATGGCAACCACCCAAAGGCTGGTAAATGCATCCTTTGGGATCTTGAACACTACTCATGTGCCTGAAAAATTAGCTTTCTATTTGCATTATGTAATCAAACCTGATACAAAGCAAATATAAATCTAAGTGATTTATTCTATAAAATTTCTGAACTTATTTAGTTTTTATATTCATTTTATACAAGAAAACAACATGTACACGTTCATCATTGATATGTCCAAATTTAACACATAGTCCTTGTCTGCTTATTTACACAACAATTTATTAATTTGGCTAAGTGTTTTTGCTTAATCATTTTTGTAAAATGCTTTTTTGCCAACAGGCACTAATACTATAATACTGCTTAATTTACAAAAATGGTTAATTGATATAAAACTGTAATCACAAATTCTTAATAAACTTAAAATCAAAAAGTATTTTATTTCTTTGTTTCCTTTTTTCATCACTTCTTTGCTGATTATGCCACAGAAGCAATAATGGATACAGGATCATCAGTATCAATAATAGCAAACACCTGTGATAACCAAATCAGCATAAATCACAACAACATTAAATCACATAACCATAGACTAATAATTGCTTCTGATGATTACTTCAATACAAAGGGATTGTTCAAAGAACTAGAGTTTACCATCTCAATAAATTAAACTTTGATACTCTTGTTGTTGACCCAGCAAACCATACTGAAATGTAGAAATAACTCATTAACTGCTCTCATTCTAAATAAGAGCAACAAACTGATTACAAAACCTATTCTTTCACTAGAAATGACAGATAATGATGACAATTTAAGTTCTACTCTAATAATAGACATAGAAACTCATCCACATTTGGTAACTAATGAAATCAAACACTAAATAAAATTCTTTGCAAATACTGTATTGATACTACAAATAATATTCCCATCAGACAATCTGTTTGTCTGGTACCTGAAACATGAGTATCAAAAATCTGATCACACTTACTAAATTATGGCATCAGTTAGCTGTCCAAGAGTCTCCCCCTGTTTACATCAAGCAGAATGAGAAGCATAGATTATGATTTCTGTAAAATGAATGACATCAAAAAAATGATGCATATCCTCTGCCACACATTGAGGTTATTCTTTACACAGTATGTGAAAACTCCTTCTTCACAATTCTACACTTATGTAAATCATACTGGCTGGTATCAATGTGAAAAACTTACATCAAAAAACTGCCTTCATTATTTTAGTGGCTTTACATTACAATAAAAATATCTACAGCAAACTAAACAAAGTGGGTAACAAAGTTCACTCATTCACACCAGTACATACTACTGAAAGTAAACAAACCAAAAATATATCAACTTATTTGTCAAGCCCTCATAAAATCACCAAAGTCCTTGACCACAACAATTATTTGTTAAGTAATAGCACAACATGTAACTTTCAATCTCTGAAAAGGACAATTAAAGAACATTGAAAACACAAAAAAATAATGATAAATAAGAATTTGAAGTAATAACAAGTAATAAAGACATTTACTTGAAATTTCTGAGCTAGGTGTGGTCCATGAGGAACAATTTGAATACTCTGTGACCTATTCTAAGGTGCCAGATCCACCAAGACATACCTTTGCCACCCAATAGGATGTGCAAACATAACTAATACAGTCCCAATAATTGGGATATTAATGAAAATTCTTTTTTTAGATCACATTCAGATGAAGATAACGCTATCAGAAAACTCCATCTGCAAAAGTGAGGTACCAGATTAACCTTCTAATTACAGACATTAAGCTAATTACCAACACACCACTAAAAGTCCACTCTCACATCTGATTGACATATCAGATGTTGGTGAAACTACCTTCCTAGTGTTGAAGCAGCAGCCCCCACTAGCTAATATACATGTCTGTGTGTTGAACCCATAGTACAGCATGGAGAGCAGAGGTGAATCAAGTGGTCAGTCAAACATACTGACTTCCTAGCCATGGTACAGCTCAGGTAGCCAATTCACAGAGGAGCCTTAAAAAGACACTGAATTATTTCCATCAACTACTCAAACATTACAAACTACTATACCAGAAGAATCAGTGTTACAACCAATTGCTATAAACAGTCAAAGAAATGTCTCCACCAATTGTTCTCCCCTACTTATCAGAGATCTCACTCAACACAATGACTACTAGAGTGATGTGAACAAAGGAGAGCCAATGTGTCTACAGTTGGCAAAAAAACCCTGCATCTATATTTTATCACACCAAATCTGGCATCTCACATGATACCAAAGCTTTTATCAAAAAACAATTAGACACAACTCACCATAAAGTTAGTTGTTTGAATATGCTGTTTACAATTGATGTGGAAAAACATTCAGTTGTAAATACTTTGATTTCCTACAACCACACTATGCAAGAAGACATGAACTGTTCATACTTCTGCAGTACTGTTCACATTTGCTTCAACTATGAGTTCCACATTACTAACCTGTAAATTCCTCTGGAAATTAATTGCTCTTTGGAAAATATTCTAGTTATTTACTTCATTAAAACTAAAGAACTTAGTGATTCTAAATGGTTGGATAAGCTTTCTCTTTCTTGATGATTGGCTAAAGCACATAAAATTAGAAATGTTATTATACTACCAGATTTTGACTATAGAAATGTAATCAGTGCTGTAACCTACAAATTGGAATTTAGTTTGGATAAATTTTGCAGGATTTTGACATTCTACTGCTAAATTAATATATACTGATCTTTTTCTACATATAATCTGCCTACAACATAGACTTATAGTCAACAAATGTCTTGCTATCAACATACTGATACAAGCATAATCCTATGAACTAATTGAATTTAATAAACACACTCAACAATGTTAGCAACAATGCTGATTGAACTACAGAAAATACATGGCTAGCTACCTCCATTTTGAGGGCTTTAGAAACATACAATCATTTGGCAAAGCATCTTTTAACTAATATTCAGCAATCCCTCAATGTACAGGACGATAGAGACTTCCTCAAAGCTTTCTTTGAAGAACAACATGCACTAGACTGCAATGCCAAATCAGCATTATGGCAAATATCAATCTATGTTACAGAAGATCCATCACTTACATTTCTTATCTCACACTGAACTAAAGAACATCTCCATAAAAGCAAGTCCCACAGGCTAGTCATCATTCCTATTTTGGCTTATTTACAGTACTTCACTAATGATGTCACCTCTAAAAAAATGAAATCAACAATGATATTTAAAAAATTCTACACTTCATTAGTTAACAAGGAGAACCAACTTGGCACTTATTAGCACCAAGCTGGTATTGCTCCTCATGATGTGCACAATATTTCAGACACTTCTAGAAAATTCATGTGGAGAGCAACACAAACTTAAACTCTATATAAGACAATAACATTCCACTTTCTTCACAATTGCATCTATGGAAGCCTAATACAATAAATCACATAAGTGCCTTCTAATTATAAACAATGAAGTCTTATTTAACTATCACAACATCAGCTACCTGGAATGTTCTTATCATCAGTTAATCACCACAATCAAATACAAAAAGGATGGAAACAAACTAATACCTAGTAAGATACTCAAGCTCAAAAAGCAGTCTTCACAACAATTGCAAGCTTATGAATTAAATCTCACATCAATGGATCTAAACTAACTCCTTAACATCAATGACAAAATTAAAAGCTGAGCTAATTGACAACACTATTGTAGAGCAACAATTCACAATGTCTAAGGACACAGACTCCCTGTTAATGACGAAAATTCTGTTCACCAAGCATTGATTTAACACTGATATTACATCAATGTTAAGACCACATTCACAATTAGCTTTAGATGTAAAATGGACTACTTCAAAACTACAAATTTGTAAGACAAATGTTGAACATTTCTACCTAAACCTTTGTTCTGATTCCTTGTGGAGCACATAGTTCACAGACAGGTGAACTATCCTGTTTTGATAGGAATTGCATCAAGTTTCACTAATACGCACTGCAGTCATAAATCATGCTTGGTACTCAAAACACAGAAAAAACAGGAGAGTAAACAATCCACTAAAGAATGACAAGCAATATGCAAACAATCTTTGAGATTAAAACCCTAATCTCACATTGCTACAAACAATTGAACATAAATTAATGTGTGAAGATGATACATTGACACTCTTTGCAGATGTCAATGTTCCACTCAAACAGCAAACCTATCACAGAGCAGTTGGAGAATGTTAAATCAAAAATCAACAAACTTCCAAATAAACCACTTATCTTTTTTTTCAGTAATTGGTGATCACATGTTATGCAACCTCATTCAGTACTATGATATCTCTAAATGCTTAGAAATTACTTCTATGATGTAGGCTAACATCTCTGACATGGAAATCATGACAAGAAAATTGTTAACAACAATATTTCAATATATTTTGATGAAGTCAAGAAACACTCAAACTTCCTGAATTCTTACACATTCTTTTATACTGAACAAATATAATGGAGGAAGCAAAATGTGTCAGATATTAATACAATGATGACACTGTTCTTTGCAATTAAGGGATTATGTCTATACTTAAAATACTATAACATGTTTACACAGATACTAAATAACCTATGTAATGCCATGCCTATCTCTAGCTAACACAATAAGCCTAATTTTACAACTTTTTTAAAAAGTTCAGCACAAAACTCAAAGCACTCTGCTACACAATGTGATACATGGAATATTCAGATTTATTATCATGGAATGATATTTGAGCTAATAATTTAGTGCAACAAGTACAAGTTCTATTTGAACCAGATGGTGGACTGAAAATAGCACAGTTTAGGGAGTATTTGGCATAACTGTTATTTTCAACATTAGTTATATTGAATTAAAAAATTCTAATTGTTGTATTTCCTATTTGCCTAATGTGAATTGTAGTAACTGTGATATTTTGAATTTTGAATATTTAAATATTTCTGATAATTAGTATGCAGAAATTTCTACTCATTTTAGTGTGACATAATGTAGCATCATCCAAAAAAGCAACTAAAGCTGAATAACGTCGAATGATTATTAATTGAAATTAATTGTAAAAATTTAGTTAGTGAACTTTAGTTATTTTTGTAAAATGCAACTAAGATTTAATATTCATCAAAATAAGAAACTTGTTAGCCGATCAAGAAATAATTGACAAATTAAATTGAGCAAACTAACGCTTACATATGAACAGCCATATTGGCAGACGAATCATTTGAATTTTAAAATCAGCAGGTACTTTTGTAGAAATTTTATAAATAGCTTTGATTCAACCATAATTTTGATGAACAATAAATTCTTC
>CABFPE010000011.1:3131543-3165135 GCA_900660155.1 Hofstenia miamia
AATTTATAGTCAATATTTTGGATCAAAAAAGGTAAGATATACTCTATGTTTGGGTAACTAGGCGTTTCTGATTTTGTTTCTACATGTATAACTAAAAAACAAATGCTAGCTAGCCAAACAGAAAGGGAAAAACCTTAATCTTACACTTAACTTTGATGTATTATGTGGTCAGGGACATAGAACCTTGCATCATTCCTGTTGTGGAATCCTGACTGCTTAGGTGTGCATTGTAATTAAACAATCAAACAAACATCATATCAGAACTGAGGGGACAGTCAAATACTGCACAAATTTGTTGATTAATATTAAAATGAGAAAAATTACAAAGGGAATCAAATTTTATTAAAATAAATCAAAGAATCTATTTACAAAATGATCAATAAAATATATAGCTGCAATACACTAAAATATAAATTATATTGGTTGTAACCAATCAAACTTTTGCTAATAGTCACTACCAGTTTTCCTGTCTACCACAACCAAGCCTCTATTATTTATATTGGGACACTAGTCTTTTGATAATATTCACTACCAGCCCAAAAGGTATAACCAATTAAACACAGAAACCCTGATTGTTCACTGAGTGAATTACAATACTGGGGAAGTAACACCACAGCACTAATGCAAAAAATCATGCAATGCAAATGCACACACATTGACACTGTAATACCCAACACTGGTCTTATTGATGCACTCAGTTCTAGTTCCTACAAGTTCTGCTCAAAATTACACAATATTATCACATGAAGAAATTCATGCTTTACCAGATACCTCTTTGAAATCACCCCTGTCTGTGCTGATCATAATCTCTCAAAAACGTTGCAATTAAGCACTTCAATTAAATCATAAGAAGCTTCTCTCAACGTCATTTTAGTGTCATTTCAGTCTTTGATCATTTCCAGCTTTCACCATTCTTCTTGCATGTGATGGCATCCACCTCACTGATAAAGGTCTTTTAGTCTTCCCTCACTATCTAAGAAACTTTTTTAACACTCCATCAACTGTCCCAAATCAAAATTGCTCCTTGTGTCAACCCAAAATTTCCTACACTGTCCATTATTTCAAAGAACAAGGTAAACTTTGGAAATTATTGTTAAAATTTGTATTTCAACTTGAAAATGTAAAACCATATTATATACACATGAGACAATGATGCAAGCATGCAAATAAACTGCATTATTAACACTAAAATTTAGTAAACCTCTTCTTTTTTTCATTTATGAATTATTTTTTAATAATTTATTTATCCTAGCAGGAGATGTAAAATTATTGTCTGGCCTAATTTTAGATCAATGTAATCTTGTGATACAGAGAATTACTATAAAAACAATTTTAAAAAACAATTTTAAATATATTTATTAAAAGCTAGAAGTCTAAATTTGAATAGAAATTATTTTCGTTAAATTGCAAAATTTAGATCAAATTCAATTTTTTTATAACAGAAATCCAAATTTGTTCAATTCAGAGTATGAAAATTTTAATGTTTTTGTTAAAATAGGGATAGTAAAAGTGGTGGCCTTATGCAAATTGTACTAAAAGTTGTAAATCTAATATGTATAAAAGAATTCGAATCATATCATTCTGTTTTTGAATCATTATTTATTGAAATTAAATCACCTACAAATTCTTTGGAAAATGAATTAATGAATGTTTCTTATAAGCCAAATAAGAACATTCTTGTAGAGTACAGAAAATTTAAATGCAATGAGATTTCAGATATTCCTAGTGATAACTCCTCAATAAGCATATCAGGACTTTACTGTAGAGTCACTCGGGGACATTCAAATATTTCTCTGGAATTTTATTTATTTTTAATTTGTTAGTTTTGTATTTCCTACGTCACCCTTGACGTCACCTCATAAATTCAAGGTTAATTTTCATTGCAGTTACTTTGTCAACTCAATGATATATGACGTGTTATTTCGCTTGCTCACTTGAATTTGCGAGGGAATGATTGTGTGATTTGAATTTGTAAACAATTAGCAGGTAATGATTAACATTTTGCATAAATAGGGAATGATTGTAGCAATCATTTGTTTGGGCACTGCCCTCAAATTACCCTTAACATAATGATTGCTTAAGTCATGACAACTATTTGGGAGTCCTGCTAACCTGGCACCAGTGCGATGCGTAACTCTGGATGGCTTGCAGCCTAAATTGTGGTTTGTATTAGGTTAGGACTAGGCACAGCGAAATAATAAACCTTTCATTCTTGTCATACATGCACTTATAACAACTGACACAGAGATTAAATTATGCTGTTGGCAAACATGAATGCACAGCAATTATGTGCTAAATAATAGTTAGCTGAGAGATAAAAACCACTTTGAGACTCCTATTTTGCATTTCCCCTTTTCTGAGAAGAGTTATTTTTTCTGTTCTTTTACTTGTAGTAAATGGATTCAAACAATACTGTCATTTTTCTCCTTTTGGGTCCCCCTTAGAGGGCGTCCCCTGTACAAGCATTGACAGCCTGGACGCCGCCCCTTGCACTGTTGGATCACTGATCAGTTTATCTCATCCAACCTCACCAGATCCACTGCCTAGTTTACCAAATTATGAGTGATGAACACTCATAATGCCCCAACAATTCCACTTTGTCTTTTAACTTCAGACCCTACCCCCCCCCCTAATTCGACCACAAATCTCTCAAGATTGAGAATCTGCGAGATTTGCTGTCACAGCAAGTTGCACTGCAAGTTGAAGGAGAGGGAAGCATCGAGGCTCTCCAGGCTGAGCTCAACACCCAGCATGTCAAGTTCCAAAGGATGGAGCAGAAATTACTTGACTCAATTCTGTCCCTGCAATTACAAGTTAGTCAACTCACATCTGCACCAAAGCCAACCCCACCTCCTAGCTGTGATGACTATGTCACTACTGCTGCACTTGAGGATTTTGGCGAGCAACTCATGAGTTGGTTTGATTGCATGTTGGTCTGAGCCCCTTCAGGCAAATCAATTCCTCCCAGATCAACTTCCCAACAGGCGGCCACTATTAGCTGCAAGCCTACATTTACACAATCTGCAATTTCATTTGTGTCAACGTTGCCCCCAGCTCTACCCATTCCCTGTTAGCACCACTGTTGTGCCCACTGCTTCCAAGCACACTGCCAATTGGAGCCCTCTGTCTGGTGCAACTTGTGGGTCTGTGATGCATGGCTGACCATGGTTCACCAGCTCTGTTCTTCCTGTTGAGCCTCAAGGAGGCCCTGAATGCTTCAATAAGCACTCCACATTACCAAAATTTACTGGCCAAAATGATGCTGTCTCCCAAACCTTTGAGGAATGGTTCTTCCTGTTTGAGCTGACAATGTGGCAATACTGGAAGACTCAAGATGCTGCCATATCACAATTCCCCTTATACCTCAGTGGACTGGCTTACAACCAGCATATGATGTTGGACAAAGCAACGAAATCAAACTACCAATTGTTGGTTGGGTATTTTGAAGACCATTACAAGGCGCCCCAAATTAAGCACCAATACAGAACCCTTCTATGTGACATGGCTTTCAGAAGGGCGATGATGTAAGGAACTATATAACCCAAGTCAAGAGGCTTTTCCGCCTAAGTAGTCTTTCACCTGAGTATTCGCGTCATGACATGTTCACTTACATCTGCCACACGTTTTCACCAGCTCTTCTTTCCCGATTGGAGCTCAAGTGTGATCTAGAGGACGACCTGCATACTATCATCAGAAAAGCAATCAGTATTGTTTATCTCATGCACATCACTAGTCGAATCAATAAGGACGTTGCTGAGTTGAAATCTGCCTCTGGCATCAGCAAGCCCCCAGTCAGGGGAGGCCCCTCTCTAATGAAGAAAAAGTGTGATCCACTCACTAGATGCCTCCCAGCAAATGAGCGCAAGAGATCTTAGTGATTACCCACCTCATGCAGAACAATGTAATTACAGTCATTATCAATGGAGTCAAGTGAATGCTACTGTGGATACTGGATCTGCTGCCTCAATTATCAGTGATGTATATTGCTCAGCTCTATGCATGAGCAGGGATGCTCTAGATCCGTCCATTCTTAACTTGATTGATGCCTTGGTAAACCCGATCTCCCTGAGAGGCAAGGTAAAAGATTTTGATATACATATTAATAACAAGCTGTTCCAGGTCGACCTGGTAGTCATGGACACTTCTGACCACCCACTCCCATATGATATCATTTTAGGGAGTGACTTCCTCAAATGCAACTCATGTGTGATCAATTTTGGAAACAAGACAGTTTTGATGCAAGATGACGAAGCAACCTGGTTGACAATAGTCCTGGACAAAGAGCTCTTTCTCAATTTAACTGAGTCAACAATTGTTGAAGGCCACCACTGGACTCACGTCCCCATCTCTTCTTGTAAAGTGTATGACAGAAATGTTGTGGTTGTTGGACCCAAAGGAAGCAGCCCAAGTGGCATTAAGCTGTCACCTGATTTGTGCCATGTCAAGCATGGTAAATCTTACGTCAATATACTTAACAACTCCTGTTCTCCAGTTCAAATCAATGCTGATAAGTTCACAATTATGGCTGTGCCTGTCAGGCTAACTGCAGTGTCTGCTGACTGCTTACCCATTTTCACTGCCATACATGATATAGAGGGACGGACCTTGTGAAGATCATGGCAGTAACTGGTGAAATTCATCTGCACCTCAGTGAAGATGAATGCGAAGCTTTGAGATCACTGCTTCAGAGGAAGAACAAAGTATTTAATTATGGGACAATCAGCATAGGCAAAGCTGTTGGCGAGGAGCATTTGATCAACACCACGACTAACAAGCCAATAAGGTTGCCAGTGTGGCAGATTCCTGAAAGTCTTAGAGACGCATATGAAGACGTGTTAAGCAACCTCCTAGAGACTGGTATCATCCAGGCTAGCAATATCCCTTATGCAGCACCCACCATCTTCATAAAACAAGGAGACAAATATCGTCTCTGCATTGATTTTCATAAGCTAAATGATATTACAATCAAGGATGCCTATCCTCTGCCAAGGATTGAGGACCTGCTTTATGACGCCAGTAAATTCAAGCTCTTTTCATGTCTGGACTTATGCAAAGCCTACTGGCAGGTGCCTATGAAGGCTTCAGATATTCCTAAACTGCCTTTATAACGCCCTACTGTCTGTATGAGTGGCACTACATGGCTTTTGGTTTGTGCAATGCCCCTGTGACATTCCAGAGGTATGTGTCAAAGGTGTTGAAAGGTGACGCCAACCTATTAGAGCCTGGCATCTCAGCATACATTGACGATATTCTTGTTGCCAGTAACACATTTCATGAACATCTCGACAAGTTAGAACACACCCTTGAGCTACTCCAGAATGCTGGATTGCAGGTGAATGGAAACAAATACACTCTTGCGCAGAATAAGGTCACTTTCCTAGGGCACATGGTTGAACCAGGAAAGATCTCCATCAAGACGATTACCTTAACCAGATTGAGACACCTAAAAGCTGCAAGGATGTTCAAAGCCTCATGGGCTTCGTAAATTATTACGGGATGTTTCTCCCCAACCTGGCTGAAAAGACAAAAAACATCTCTTGCTTACTGAGTAAGTCAGTTGAGTTCCAATGGACGTGGTGAGAACAGGAAGAGCTCAAACTAATTAAAAAGGAGTTGAAAAGAATCCCAACACTCAACACCCCTGATTTCTCAAAGGGTTTCACTATTAATTGTGACGCCAGCACTGTGGCTATAAGCAGTGGCCTAAGCCAGGTAATCAATGGAGTCAAGAGTCCTGTCCAATATTTCAGCCGCAAACTGTGAACTGCAGAGCTTAACTATGGTGACACAAAGAGCTAAATGCTTGCAGTAGATGAGTCACTAAAGAAATTTAAGTACTTTATATTGGGACACCCTCTAATGCTGTGCACTGACAACAGCGCTCTGGCCTGGCAAAAAAAGTTCTCTGGCAATAAATCAAGCATCGTAGCTAGATGGATAGAGTTCCTAAATGATTTCACTTTTACCATCAAACACTGACCCAGCAGGCTCCAGCTGAACGCCAATTATTGGACAGCTCTTCTAAGCTACAAACACAACTTAAAGTGGCTTGTGGGAAGGCAGGTGCAGTTCAGATTCATCCTCTTGGTAGAATAAGCACTGCCAGACATCAATGTTGTTTGGCATGGCAGAGCTATCCTGCCTATCCTCATGTGAGAAGAAATAACTGTAGAGAAGATCTGAAAGCATCAGAAATGCAATAAATAATGTCGGAAATTTTACTTTGAATAGCAGTGTACCTAAACAGTATCAAGCTACTCTAGTTAAGCAAAGGTTAATGAAATGTATACTACATTGGAGTAAAGAGTTAACATAATTACATCCCTGCCTGCACATAACAAGGAACAATGATTTAAAAGAATGATTTAATCTCAGTTAACGCCTGGTAGCAGATGCTACACAATTGGCGAGTTAGTGATTAGGGGCTCCTCTATGCTAAGAGCAGGAACAACTGTCTGGCTATCCTGGCATATTACCAATGCGATCTAGTGAGACAAATTCATGAACATGGCCACCTGGGCATAGTACAAACAGAGAAAACCTTTAACGCCAGGTATGTGACCATTGGAATTCGAGCTGCATTAATTGATGTGATTGACAAGTGTGAACAATGCCTCTTACAGAATGTGAGTCATTTCCCTGAGCAACATGCAGCGCTCAAAAGCCAGACAGCCAAGAGGCCAAATGAAGTCGTCCACATGGAAGCTGTCCCATGACAACAAAGGATATCAGTACCTCCTGGTCATGGTCGACCATTTTACCAAATATGCGAGTGTGATCCCACTCAAGAACACTAGTGCTGAGCGGATAGCCAAGAAGATTATGAAGGAATGGTTTCTCAAGCTTGGGTCCATGGAAAGGCTGGTCTCTGACAAAGGCCCACAGTTTGAAAACAATCTAATGACGGCCTTCAGCCACGAAATGGAAATCATACATGAGTTCACCACTGTCTACCATCATCAATCCAATGGCTTGGTAGAATGCCTGAACAGAACATTGACTAAGTTGTTGTGAGTAGCTTTAGCCTGAGTGGCCAGAAGCCAGTGGAGACGCATAGTCAAAGCCATCAAGTTTTTCTACAACACCTCCGTCCATGCAACTACTCAAGTAAGTCTGTTCAGAGCCATGTTTGGCAGGGAATCTCTAACACCTTTATCAATGATGTTCCCAAAGTACCATGACTCATATGTGGCACAACTGATGCATGAGCTACATCGCATCCATTTGACTATCTGCCACAACACTGGCCAGTCCGCCATCAGGCAGAAAAAAAATTTTAATTGAAAACTGTAATGTGAGTAGCACCAGCAAGATGATAAGGTGTTTGCATATTTTCCACGCCCTGTCACATATCAAAACCAGGTGCTAAAGCTGGTTACAAACTGGCAGGGGCCTTTTACAATCAAGAAGGTGCTAGATCACAAAAAGTATACACTTAGTAATGGGAAGGTGGTTCACTTCCAATGGCGTAAACAAGCCATCAAGGGCATTGAACAAGTAATTTTAGATGAGAACACTGAATTTACACTTGTAGACAATGGTATTGATGTATATGAAACCTATAATAATTTAAATGTATATCCTGAAGAGGATTTTACTGACTCTGATTATAATGATACTAGTGTCACTGACACAGAACTAAGTAATAACCAAGTACTGCCCCATCTTTGGGCTAGAGAGGTCACTTTGTCAGATCCCCATAGCTGGGACCTTAACCTTAGTATTCTGTTTAGAGATGATCCCCAGTCAACAGAGCAGAAAGAAGCAAGGCCCACCATCTCCACCACAATGTCACCAAGTACACTGGAGGATTAACACCCGTGAGAGTTCAGATGCTTTGACTAGGCGTGGGAGATGCATATCCCAGCCTGAAGAAGCAAGTGATCTAAAGTCAGTATGCCATGAGGGCACTGAGCAGATTCCAACCTTTTCAGGGCAATACATAACCCTGATGGTGATGAGAGCCAATAGCACACCTGCGACCCAGTCCTGCTACTACGTGGGGAGATGCATATATTGTAATATCCTCTACCAGGCATCTTTCTGCACTAATGTTTTTTTTCTAATCTCGGCTGTGCTTACCAGTTTTTATTTGATAATTTTTCTCATTGTCAGCCATGGTTGATGTTCCAATTGTTTCATGCATGTTTTGGATGTCACTCCCCACATGTACTTTTCATTGGTTCGTTGAATATGGTGATTTCACAGGGGCACATCCCTGTCTTGTTAGCAATGCTTATTACTGACATCTTTCCCATTGGATTTTCATTCATTATCATTCAACTAAGTATTTTTTCCATCGTCTGTATTGGCTTTTCTGATCTATTCAGTGACTCCGGCTTTCCTGTGTGACCTTTTAGTAGCCAATTTTTTGTTTTCGTATTTATTGGAGCTATCACTATCTCATACTTTTTCACTTTTGCTAATCTATGGCAGGTGTGTCACAAGATCGGGAGTTTCAGTTCTGCCTCTTTGGGTGTAAAAATTGCTAGTATCCATGCTGTTGTTCTGTAGCATACCTCTGGTGCATTCTTTTCTTCAAATAATAACTGTTTGAAATCTTTTCTCATGTTAAGCTCATAGGCTTTGTTCACCTCTGATAATGCCATTTCCACCTACTTGTGAAATTTCCATGATGGTGCTTCGATTTTTATTTCTGCCAACCTTCCTCTACTTTTTGTTGTAATTTCATGTTTCTCCATATTGTTTGAATTTATTGGAGATGTTCCTGTTTTTGTGTCAGACTGCACTTTATGAATAATGTGTTGGCCTTTTCTATTCCATCTGTGTTTGACGTTAATTCTATTGTTTTTGTTTGTCTATAGAGGTTGATTGTGATGCATGGATCTACCATGATTCTGTAGATTTGTGCCCAGTAGTCTCTCTGTAAATCAAATCGTATTAACTCTGGGATTGTCGTCATTCTTGGTGTTCTCTCCCATGGGAAGATATTTTCAGCTAACATACATGCTTCTTTTAGGTGCTTGGGGATGTATTCATTTGTTGATATCATGGTGATTACTACTCTGACGTTTTGTACTCTTGCCATTCTTGACGTATCATCTATCTTCTTCTCCAAATTTTTCGTATATTCTTTTTGTTTCAGTATGTGTATGATCGTGAGATTTTCTTCATCAATGTTTATTTCCGGTATTTCAGCTATTTTGTCTTTGTATGCCATTATAACTTGTGTTGTGTCCAGTGTGAACTCATTGTTGAATATGATGTGCACTGTGCTTCGCATGTATGGTCTCTCTAATGTTTCATTCATCTCTTGAGGGTAGCTTATAATCACATTTATTTTTGGTCTGTTATTTGCATTGAGCACTATTGGTAGATTCTTCCCTTCAGTTCTCATGACTTTCAGTATGTGTGCTTTCATTTCTGGAGATAACTTTGTGAATGCATTGTAATGCATCTTTGATGTTCCCATAAAGTAAGGATGTAGGGTTTCTCCATTGATTTTAGACATCTGCTTTTCTCTTTCTTTTGATTGTACAGTTCTCTCCAAAGTAGTTTCTGAGGAGGCATGTAGCTGAGTCATCCTTAATGGTAGTTTGCTGGTGCTTGGTTCACAGTCCAAAGGCTGTGAACCTGTGCTAATAGTTTCTACTGATTTGCCCTTGAATCAGCTTGCAGTTACTCCTATCAGCACTTGACCAGGTGTGGTTCCAATTGGGATAATGTCAGCCTTGAATCGCTTTCATATCTCCACAGTTCTTCCACCACTTACACCTTCCCCTGGAACTCCTTGTGTCTCACCACCCTTGAATCAGCGTCATAGACTTTGGGAGGGAAATTTGGGATGTGCACCAGTTTTCTGCATGCCTCCCTGGTGGTAGACGCTTCTTGTCCATTGGTCTCCCTTCCCTTGAATCAGCCTTGGGGACAACTAGGACGCCTTCTCACTCTACATCATCTGTTCATTTGTTATTTGTTGAGTCGAAATCTGGTTTGAGAACTTCTTCGAACTCTCCTTCTCCTGTTCATGGTTGAGAGCTCCTCTGGTTGTTGATTCCTGCGCACTCTCTTGTTCATCAGGGGGTGCATCATTTTCCTGTAATTTCCTAAATGCAGTTAGTAAATTTATATCCCATATTTCAGGGTCATCTATAGGTTTATTTCTTGCTGTCCTCTGGGGCAGCACTCTTTGGCTCAAGTTATCGTCTCTGATGTCCACTGTATATTCATCGTCAAATTCTTCTTTGTGTAGGCTGTCTAAATCATACATATCATATATAATTTCATTGCCATTAATTTGGCATATTTTGAATTCGGCGTTCTCATCTATCTTTGTCTCTTCAATGTCTGCTGTTGCTCTCTTCAAGTTTTGAAAATGTAATAGTCTATTATTGTCTAACATATATTCATTGTTTGGTAGTGTTTGTGTTATTGTGTGGGGGTCAGACCAACTTTTGGACTTGGTTTGTGTCTGTGAGTTTAATCAGTGTGAACACATATACTTTATCTCCTACTTTGTGTGCATGACCATAAATTTTTTTATTGTAATTGCGTTTCTGTCTCACTGCTGATTTTTTTATGTTGTGGCACATCATTTTGTGGATTCCTGTAATTTGGTCTTTCAGTTGTTGTATGTATGCATTGTCCAACTTTCCACTGTAGTTGGTGTATTGCATTGAAAGCAGGGTTGCCACTTCTCTTCTGAACCATGCCTTGAATGGTGAGACTCCAGTCATTGCATGCACTGAGGTGTTATAATAGTATTCAATCATTTCAATGACTTCTCTCCATCTGCTTCTCCCTATCCTTGTTGTTGCTACTCTGATTAGCTTAATTTGTGTTTGATTGATTCACTCCACTGCTCCGTTGGCCTGCAGATGATATGTGGTTGTTCACTTGCTTGCAATTTCCAGGAGCTTTGCCATTTCCTGGAAAAATCCACTCTCAAATTGGGGCCTCTTATCTGTTATAATCATTTCCATTAGTCCTAGTTGCAGTATCCATTCTTTTAAGACTAGTTCTGCTGTGGTTTCTGCCATGGTATTCTGCATTGGGACCATCCTTGAATACTTAGTAAAATTATCTACCATCACTAGTAAATATTGATAGCCTTCTGCATCCTTCAATAGCATTTGAAGGTCTATGTGGACTATTTCATTGGGTTGAGTTGCAATAATTTTTTCTAATGGCGCTCTTTGTGTTGGAAAGTGTTGTTTATTATTGAGGAGGCATGTTGTGCACTTATTAATGATGTCCTCTATTACTTTCCTCATGGCTGTCATTATGAATCTTGCATTGAATGTCTTCTCCATCTGTGTAATTCTCAAATGACCTTTCTCATGTATTTTTCATATTAGTTCTCTTTTAAAGTAGTCAGGAATCACAATCTGGTTATTACCAGCTTCAAAATATAATAGCCTGTTCCTGTTGATTTTCCATTTATAGTGTTCATAATATCCTGCTGTTATTTTGGATAGTGTTGTCCGAGGTTTCCTTATCTTTTTTATGATTTCACCAAGAATTATGTCATCTCTTTGTTTGTCTACTATTTCTTGTTCAGGTATCTCTTCCCTCATCAGTATCAGTAGTACTGCTTGACTTTTTTGTCCAAGTTTATTTCTGGCAGTCCTTCATACTTGGTGTGTGGCAGGAACTGGAATTGCTTCTTCTCTCCATCTCACTGCATCTCTCTGGTATTCTGGCAATGATGTCCAGAAATCCGCTTTGTTATGCAATGTGCCTTTCCTATGTTCGATGGTAAATGTGAACTCATTTAGGTATTCAATCCACCATGACACTATTCCAGACTTATCCCTGGAGAACTTCTTTAACCAGGCCAATCTGCTATTGTCCGTTCATACTCTAAATTCTCTACCAATGAGGAAGTGTCAAAATTTCTTAATACTCTCAATCAATGCAACCATCTGTACCTTAGTAGAGCTGTAGTTTGCTTCGCTTGCCCTTAGTTTGCGGCTAAAAAACTGGATGGGTACCTCTTTTCCATTCTTTATTTGTGCCAAAGTTGCTCCAATTGCCACCTTGCTCACGTCACAATCTAATATGAATTTTTCGTTATAATCTGGTGTGTTGAGGGAGGGTAATTTCACCAGTTCTTCCTTGATATTGTTCAATTCCTCCTGCTCCTGCCAAGTCCATACAAATGGCACTGATTTCCTCATCAATTTGGTCATCTTCGCCATCTTACCAGCTATATTCAGAATAAAAGTTCCATAATAGTTGAAGAATCCCATAATTCTCTGTATGTCTTTTTTATTGTTCAGTTTTTCTATCTTTCAGATCATTTCCCTAGCATTGCCCTTCATGCATATTCTGCCCTTTTCTATCATTCTTCTGAGAAACACTATTTTCTCTTTGAGAATGTCACACTTATTTCCATTAATATGAAGTCCCACATTTTCTAGGATTGTTAACATTCCTTCCAATTTTTCCAGATGTTCTTGGGTGTTGCTTGTGACTATGATGTCATCTATATAGGTGTTGACCCCTTCCTCCATTCTATGTGTCTTATTTTTTATTACCTTCATTATGTACCTCTGAAAAGTTGCTGGTGCATTACAGAGTCCAAACGCCATATATATCCATTTGTATAACCCATATGGAGTTATAAATGCTGTCTTCTCAATGTTGTCCTCTTCCATCTTTACTTGCCAGTAGGCCTTGCATAAATCCAGTGTTGTAAAGCATTTGTGTTTACTGGCTTCATAGAGCATGTCCTCTATTCATGGTAAGGGATATGAGTCCTTTTTCGTCACTTCATTCAATTTGAGAAAATCAATGCATAAGTGATACTTGTTTCCTTGTTTTACAAACACTGTTGGTACTGCATATGGGCTCTCACTTGGCCGAATAATTTTGTTGTCAATTAATTCTTCCAGTATGTGATTGTATTCATCTTTCAGCTGCTCAGGCACCCTTCTAACTGGTAGCTTGATCAGTTTGTCTGTTGTTGTGACTATTTTATGCTTTTCACCTACTGCTTGTCCTATGCTTATTTCTCTGTAGTTGAATATACTTTTGTGTTTTTCTAACAGTGTCCTTAGTTGCATGATCTCCCATTCTTCTAGATGTTGGTAGTCTTCATCATTTATTTCGGGTGTTCTGTATGTATCTTCTTCTTCTGCTTTCGTCCCAATGCCCTTGAGTCAGCTTTTGGGAGTACTCACAACTTCAATGGTGTTCATCCACTCACCCTTGATTCGGCCATCTGGAGTACTATCTGCTTTCCTTTGCAATTCCTTGAATCGAGTTACTCACTCCATCATCGTCTTTGATTGCCTTCCAGATGAGTCTAATGTTAGTTTTGATGTATTTCCCATATATTCTTATTTGAGATCTTTTCAGATTGACATTCTGATTCATAACATTGAGAATTGGTATTCTTCCCTTTCCATGTTTTATCATACAGACACTGGACAGCACTGATACTCGTTTAGTGTTGTCATACAGCATTATGTCAGCTGTTATAATGTCCTCCATCTTGATTGTGTGCATTTTCCACTGATGCAGCTGTAGGTGGATGTTTTCTGCTTCTCTTGTTCTTCTTTGATCTCCATCTCTTCTTCTTTTACCTTTATGGTTCTGTAAGTATAATTAATAACACATCCATTTTTGTCAAAAAGTGATTGCGTAATATGACTTTGTATGGTAACAAGTAGTATATATATAAGTCCGGATCCATATATGCAGTGTTCTAAAAATGTATTTGTGATACTTATTTATGCTACATTTATCATCCCTTTTGTATTGATATAATCCCCTGATGCATTAATCAGTCTCTTATTGCCAACGGTCAAAAAACTGCAGCCACTTTATTTTTCAAAAATTCTACCTAATACTTAAAATTTTTTTATCATTTGCTTCACTTTTAACCCCATTTTTTAGAACAAGCTCTAAAATGACCATTTTTAACAACTTTTTACACTTTTCTATTGATTTTGGTATGAAAAAAGTCGTTTTAGAACTTCAAGATTTTGTGGCCATGGGTTAAAAACCTGCAGCCACTTTTCTTTTTACCTAATACTTAAAAATGCTTCATTGATTTCATCTTCTGTTTGCAGTACGTCCTCTTCATCATAATAAGCCCCCAATTACATTTATTTGTTTTGGGCAGTCTGGTTTTTTATGTCCTTTCTGTCCTCAACCTTAACATTTGACGTCCTTCTCTTTTACTTTTCTAGTCTTACCATCTTTTCCTTTCACCTTTATTATCTTTTCTTGCTTTGCCTCTGTATAAGCTTTGTTGGGGATATGTGGTTTGAGATTGTTTCTCCAAGTTGGTCCCTCTCTATGCCATGTGGCTTTCTCTTATATCCTGGCATTGTTTTCAATGGTTGCTTGCATGTCAACTGCCTTCCTAATCATTCTCTCCAACTTATCGCCAACATCACATTTGATTTCAAACTGCATTCTGATGCTTTCAGGCATCCCCTTGCAAATATTTGAGAACAAATCGTATTTTGAGTATCTGTTTTCTCTTGAACTGAGCATTAACAATCATTCAACTTGTTGCATATAGTTTCAAATGTCGTTGGTTTTCTTCATTTTCATCGCATTTAGAATGATTCAGTATTGATTTTTGAAACTCTTGTTCTGATAGTAGTTCATAAAATCTCCAATTAGTAGTTGGTAGTTTCTTTTCGTTTCTGCGTCCAACAGCAGGTAGTGCTGAGAAGCTGCCCCTGTTAGATATAATGGGAGTCTCGCCACTGCTGCCTGTTGGCTCACTTTTCATTCCGCCATCGTCAATTCAAACATTTGTAACCATTTGGCGAATGTGGGATTGTAACAATCTACCCTTTCCATTGAATTTGGGTAGTGTTGCTTTGCAGGGTATCGTGTCACTGGCAGCTGATTGCAGTAAGATTGAGTCCTCATATTTGGGTTTCCTGTGGTTCCTTATGACATCCTCTTTGTGCAGCTGAGTTGTCACTGCTTTTGTGATTTCATTTATGAATTTCTGTTTCTTGAAATCTGGATCTTCATCTCATTCTTTGGATGACACCTCTTTGCAGGTCGGTATAGGCAGTGCTTGCAATTCACTTTCCTTTCTAGAATGAAATTCTATTTCATGGGTTTGCATGCTGCTCCTGTTTTCCTCTTCTGTTAGTTGTAACAATCTTAATTTGTCTTTTAACTGTTCTAGTTCTCTTGCCTGTAGGTCGTTATCCTAGATTAGTTGTCTGTTAGTTCTCTCCAACTCTTGGTTTCTCTCTTGCCATTGTTGGTTTTGCTCTAGAAACCTTTTATTGGACTCCAATAGTTGGTGGGTAAGGGTTTTGATCTCGTTTTGGAATAATTGGCTTTGTTCCTCTAGCCGCATTTCCATATTTAATCTGATCTCAGTCAATATCATTTCACTTTTTCATTCCATCTCTTTGACTTTCTTTGTCAATTGTTCTATTTGATTTTTTAGGAGTTCTTCATTTTCCTGGCTTTTCCTTAGCATGATCATTATATCCAGTGGGTTTGAATCTGGGGGGTTCATTTCTGGGGGTGAACTAAGAGATTGTAGTTCTGTATCTGTGGCTGAGTTTTCACCAAAGTATGGTGATGATCATATAGTTCTGGGAGTTACTCCCTTAATTGCAGCTTTCTTCATGCTTCCTTTTTTTCCTTTTGTCATATTTTCTTTCTGGTTCGTAGTGGTCTTTCATCGTCTTGTTCACAATTCCAGGATCCTAGTGAAGTGCTTTTGTTAGGTTTCAGGTATCTCTCTCCATTAACTGATTGTTAGTTCATGTAACTGTCTGCTGCTTTTCCTACTTTCACTTGTAGCTTTTGTTGTCATATGCTGGTAGTTTCACTGAATGTTTCTTCTTTAGAATTGCTGTTCTTGGCTGTCACAGTCGCCATGTAATATCCTCTACCAGGCATTAATACTGTTTATCTACTGTTACTGTATAACATTAGTTGTGTTATTGTAGGTAAGGATTTACTTGTTACATACTGCTTGACTTGTTGCTTCTGACAACTTATGTAAACTGGAATTAACCATTCACTATTTAGGTGATGAAGCCATGCAGTAATCTCTGTAGTGATCTTCTAATGGGCATCTGCACAAAGCAGATCTCTACATCCAGTTTCACCATTCCATCCATTGGTTGAGTGCCACTTCTCAGCTCAATTGATACAGTTTATGTGTACCCTACTTTAGCTCAGTGCTTACTCAAGACACGACACAATTCGACTTAAACTCTATTTTGTGAAAGTGTTCTATCTATTTGCAACCTGACTTGTTAGTAGTTGTCTCTTCGCACAAAGTGCCAACACACTACAAGAGATCAACAAGATATGGAAGGACCTTAAAGCTGATAAAGTCCAGAAACTGTCTTAGAGATAAAGAGCCCATCAGCCGAGTATCACCCATCAGTGGAGCGAATCTTAAGAGAAATTTGCTGCTCTTATGCAACTCAGGACAGGAGGAATTACAAGGAATGGCTATTTTTGGAGCGCAACATTCCAGAATTCCTAGCTAGAGGAGCCATCTGGGTCTTAGCCATCTTTTTAACAAAGACTCCCACCATTGTGCTGCCAATGGATGCCAACACAAGGATTAACTTAGCCAAGAAGTCACTGCATGAAATCGCAGTTTGCCCACTACTGTGGAGAGCTAAGAACTGGCTACTCCACCACTGTCCACTACCATCATCATCTGGCAAATCAAAATGACCAATGGAGCAATTTGAAAAATATTACGCCTGACTGGTGGGGGTGAGTAGCATAACAGGGAAGATGTTGATTATGACAATCAGTCAACATCTAGGGATCTGTCCATCAGATATCAACATTTTTTCAGACACTCTGAAGAAGTTTATGTGGGGCACAACTGCCGACACCAAGTTTGCAAACCTCAGCTTACAGGATGATCCGCTATGTACCCAAAGAATGATTGAGCGTCTCCCAGCATCTACTGCCTGGTTCTGAGAAGTGCTGAAGGCTAGTGGTATGACGAAAAGTCCAAAGTCCTTTTGAACTGGTCACATCAAATGCGCAAGCAAATTGATTGCATAAACCTTGAGAAATTCGGACACCCCCGTAACATCCAAAACCCACGCCACAGTGGTCCATCACCAAGGAGGAGTGCATCCTCACTATCAAACACTGCCCAGAGGAATTCGCAGAAGATCTGGCTACTCAAGAGTGCCTGCTTGTAGAACAAAAGACACCCTAAGCATGATGAAGTGGTGCCTAATGGAGATGTTTTTGAAAGAAGAGCTCGTGCTTCTGCTATCACCAGGGCGATGCGTAGCTCTGGATGTGGAATGCACCACAGCTCAACTGAAGATTCCCAATGCCCAGATCGACAAACTATGTTCTCATGGCCTGAGAGAGGGAAGTTTTGGGACACTCTTACAGAGGCAAGCATAAACTACTCCGTCACCATTGGCACAGCTTGTTTTGAAGAGAGCTTGGCTTTAAGAACCTCGAGAAAAATGTTGAAAAGCACAACCTACTGTGCATACCACCACTGTGCATCGAAATGCCTCTCATCCTGCCAAAATGGAAGGTGAAGAAAGGAAAGAAGAAGGTCGCGGCCCACCTCCCTGACAGACTGAACTTCCTCTGCTCAGCAAAAGACGTGAAATGCCTCAGCCAAACTGGTGAATACAAAGCAGTTTGCGACCAGCTCATCAACAGTGATAATTGAGAGTGGGTATTCTTAGATGGAAAACTAACCATCCGTGATATTTTCGTCAAGGGACTCCCCATCCACGAACATTTGGAAAAGATCCATGGCAAAAGTGCGGAGTTGAACCCTCAAGTCCTGGTACTCTTTTAAGCTGTGGGTGACTTATTATGGACTAACAACGTCACCAAACACATTGAAATTATAGCCATGTTGCAAGCTGATGTGTCCGATCCTGAGGAGATGACCCTCCAACAAGTTCAGGAGTACTGCTCCTTGTTCATTGACTATGTCACCTGGATGGGGTTGTTACAAGAAGTCTTCGAACATTTCTACCCTGAGACTACAATCAACACCAAGGACGCTCATACATCAGACACTGACGCATTGATGACGCTACTGGTGGCAATAAAAGGCCGAAGTTGCCCTATGAGTGCTAGGCTCCCTACAGAATGATTTTTCCAACTCCGAGACGAAGTAGTTACCCAGCGAAAGGTCCTAATGCAATTAACGCAAACTCCACAGTATGCCAAGCTCCAGAACTGGGATGAACCCTTTGCCACTGAATTATTCAAAGTGACTCAGGCTGTTGTGTCTGAGCAAGGGGGGCTTGTAGAGTCACTCACATTCAAATATTTCTCTGGAATTTTATTAATTTCTAATTTGTAGTTTCGTATTTCCTACATCATCCTTGACATCACCTCATAATTTCGAGGTTCAGTTTCATTGCAGTTACTTTGTCCCCTTAATGATATATAACGCGTTGTTTTGCTTGCTCACTTGAATTTGCAAGGGAATGATCGCGTGATTTGAATTTGTAAACAATTAGCAGGTAATGATTAACATTTTGTATAAATAGCAAAGAAAACTAGAATCAAGTTTTGCTTAAACTGAAACGTATTCATTTTCTCCAATGTTTACCTTTCATTTGATTATTCAAATTACCCTTAACATAATGATTGCTTAAGTCACGACGACTATTTAAGAGTCCTGCTAACCTGGCACCAGTGTGATGCGTAACTCTGGATGGTTTGCAGCCTAAATCGTGGTTTGTATTAGGTTATGACTAGGCACAGGGAAATAATAAACCTTTCGTTCTTGTCATACATGCACTTATAACAACTGACACAGAGATTAAATTATGCCGTTGGTGAACGAGAATGCGCAGCAATTATGCACTAATTAATAGTTAGCTGAGAGATAAAAAAACCACTTCAAGACCCCTATTTTGTATTGAGGTAGAAATTAGCAAGTAAGCACCGCACCCTCTAATCACAAGCTGCCTTTCCCCTCAGGTAGCATTCTGGCTGGACGCCGTATGAATTGGTCATCCTGGTTACAAGTTACAGTGGATGAATAACCGATGCTATCAGTTATTACGATCTCTTGTTATTTATTTTGTTGGAATCGTGGCTGCTCTATGTGGGCCTCAATTGTAACCTTTTTGCAGAGGCAACTAGTTTCTTTTTGGTAATGTTGTTATAGTCCCCAGCCACCAATTCTACATAACATCAACTATTTCAATGATTATTTAAAAAATCATTGAAAGAATAATGCACTGCTTATAATTTAAAAATAATCAACACTCAAAATCCCACTCAAAAAACGACATTAATTGATTATTTTTTATGCAATTGATATATAAATCTTATGTCCATAAATCCATCAATGATCACTCACTCTGCTGTATATTGGTAAGTTTTAAATTAAGCTTTCTAAATTTAAAACGATTTTATTCAGATGAGATCACGCAAAAATTATTAAAAATATTTCATTCAACTATAATTTACTCTAAATTCTGGTTCCCACATATTCAATTACATTGAGGCAAGGATCAATCAAGCTCTAAACAAACTGCCATTACTGAAGACGTGCAGAGTATTCGACAAATCACGACGATTTAATTTAACCACCACTGCTAATCAAGTAATTAAGAAGACTGTAAACATAACGCAGAAACTCTTTGAAATCCCTAAAGCTAATCTAACCAAAATAAATTGGAATAATTACGAAAGATTAAAAAAATTAATTAAGTACTTATGCAACAAAAATTAAACTTTGAAAGTACGTCAATTTTTTCAAAACTTAAATTATTCTAAATAATAGTGGAAATTTTTAAAACGTTTTTTTTTGAAAATCGAATGAGCTCTATAGTGATATTTCAGAAATTTATATTGATAATATAAAATTTACCTATAAAAAAAGGATTGTAAATCATTTAAATCAGACATTTAAAGAATTAGGTAACTTCAATTTTCCTAAAACTGCTATAGCAGAACTTAGACAATTAAATATAAGTCAACACTTCAATTTGGGCTATCTACCTTAAGAAAATTAAAAAATATTGCATAAAATTTAGACGTTAGAAAATCTTTAGGTTCTACTCATTTACCTTACTTTATTATTAAGAAATTTTTTTATCTATTTGGGGACCATCTATTATTTAGATTCAATTCATCTGTAGTTGAAAGCAAATTTCCAGTGATAGTGAAAAAGTAAAATAAAACACCTTTGTACAAAAATGGAGATTCCCTCATTGCTAAAAATGTAGGCCAATCTCAATGTACGCACCCCTTTAGTAATTTATTCGAATAATTTTTGCCCATCCAAATCAACCAATGCCTTGCTCCTGAGAATATCTTATCATGTAAACAATATGGTTTTCGAGCTAAGCTTAGTACAAGTGATACAATTATTTCAATTACTGAGAAAATATCCCCAAATATATCTTAAAATATATCTAGTTGCATAGACTTTCTAGACGTAAGAAAGGTTTTAATTCAATGAATTTTGAAATTTTGGTCATTAAACGTAAAAATTACAGCTTTCAACAAAATTCAATTGCTACTTATTAGTTATTTAGAAAATAGAAAACAGCCTGTTTAAATGAATAATATGAAATCTGAATACGTTACAAATGATCAAGGAGTGTCTCAAAGCACATATGTAATATATGTAAATGACATTATTAAATCGTAATGAACTATATTAATTTGGCAAAGATCGTGATGCTTTTAGTGCCACAAAAAATTTACAAAGTGATATTGAAAATTTTTTGTGTATTTCTCATCCAATCAATTAAAAATTAATATTGAAAAAACACAATTCATTATATTTTCCCTAAATTCTGTAAAAGAAATAACAAGCATGATGAAATTAATTTTTAACAGTGTTCCAATAAAACAAATTAATCATGTTACACATTTAGGTGTTGATGTTGACAATTTAAAATTTGATAAATTCCTCCTAAAAAAGTGACAAAAATGGCTTCTGGCTTTAACTATTTATACACCGCAGAAATTTAGGACCCGATTACCACGGTAAATTATTAAAAGCATTTTGTTAATCGCAATTATATTATTTCCATTTTTATATATTAATTTTAATAGAAAGTCCGCTATTTATTATCAACAAATTTAATTGGTTGTTAAAAACATTAAATTTTTTCATGTAAGCATGATCATGTAAGTTAATACAGACGAAAGTATAATAATATATTCCCGCTATATCAAGCACAATTCCATGCAGATTCAATTTTATTTAAGCATAAATATAGAGAAGAATCATTGTCTTTTCTTGATAATTACTTAGAAGTAAATACTTGACAATATTTTTCATCTAGCAGCTTCTAATATTAGGAATGATTTAAAAATGAGATGAGTGGAAAAAAAGAATAAAAATTTGGAAAAAAATTAAAAATTGTCCTTTTACACCAACAAAATACAATTGGAGACACAAACTTGCTAAACAAATTAATGCTCACCACATACATAAACACACTCAAAGTTAATTTTATTATATAATTTAGATTTAGTATGCAGTTTAGCTATATCTGTTAACAAATATATTGCTTTGACTGTTATTTTTAGCAGAAACTAATATCGCAAACAGATTTTAACTGATCTGTAAGTGTTAACAATCGTGCTAAGATGTCTTCTCTATATGCATATTGTATTAAATTGTTTCAATTATTCTATTTCCCGCACAGTATACATTTGATTAACTGNCATGTCTGATGTTGTAATATTTCGCGTATCCATTTCAAATATTTTACTTAATATCTGATTTTAAGAAATATTCATTTGAATCATATTTTAGGTTGGTATAGAGTATTTAAAAAATTATACATTTAATCATATTATAGATGACTTCAAGTTCAAGCAATGACTGCAGAGACTTCCATTGTAAATTTTAAAACTTTTGGTTCAGAATTGACGTATTTTTATATAAATATAATGACGAAACCAAACCAAACCACTAGCAACTTTGCACCGCACACTAGGCAATGTGGCCCACACTCCGCCACCGTATACTTTATTTGTAGATTAGTTGTATCTGTTAACAATAATATATTGCTTTGATTGTTATTTTTTGCAGAAACTAACATTGCAAACAGATTTTAACTGATCTGTAAATGTTAACAATCATGCTAAGATGACTTCTCTATATGAATATTGTATAAAATTCTTTCAATTATTCGATTTCCCGCACAGTATACATTTGATTAACTGGAATTGTACAATGAAGATTTTTTTAATGTTTGCTAGCATCTTACATTTCAAAATAGATATATTGTATGGCTTAGAAGATTGTTCAAGAAAAGATAGCACTTGCAAAACCAATAATGTAAATTTCATTAGATCAGGGAATACTATGAAATTTTCTGGTTCAATACCCTATGCTGAACTAAAAGTAAATGACATTGGAAGTGTCGCCAATGATCAAAATTTGGAATTTTTTAATGTTACCATTAAAGATACAATTCACATAGAAGTTTGTAACAGCATTACTTTGGTAAATGTGCTTTGGTTTATACATCCTAAGACATTTCTTAGAACTAAAGCTTTAACTCTTTACAATTCCACACTTGATGGCAATGGAACTAATCTTAATCGCACAAATTGTGTGATTGATGTACTTAATAACCTTACCATTTCACAATCAACATTTGCAAATTTATATAACTTTTCCGTATTTATGCAAATTTATTGCATAAATATTTATATAGAAAACAGCAAGTTCATTAATAATAAGCATTTTTCAAATGTATTTAATGGTGTAGCAGCAAAAGTAGCCATTTCTCATTCCAAATTTCAAAAAAATAATGGATATCAATCATTTTTGGATGGATTCATTGTAAATAGTCTCAAAATTGAAAATTGCAGTTTTTTAAATAATCGAAAATTTCAGTCACTCATTTCAATAAAAGAGTATTATAAAGAATATCAAACAGTTATTGAAGTTTATTCAAACTCTGTGAAGCAGAATTTTGGAACTCAATTATTCAATTTCTCATGTGGATTTTGTTTGATTACGCTCAGCAACAATATTTACTTTATGAATGTTGTCCGTTCCAAAATCACTCATATAGAAATTGATTCAAATGAAAGAGAAAGTAAAATTCAGATGTTCAATGAAGATTTTAAAAATAACTTTGCAAAGTGTTACTATAAAGTAAAGGCTCCTGAAAACACAGTGAATATGACAGTTACAGAAAGCACTTTTGAAATTAACCATCCAATTAATTCATGTGACGTAGTGAAAGCAGACGACAATATATTTCGCGTTTTGGATATAACAAATTCGACTTTTCAGACTTTCAATGAATCATATTTATGGAATAAAAGTGAGTGCTATTTTGCCTATGTACCAGTATTAAGACTAAAGAATGAACCATGTCTTAGCAGGTCTTATGACTACCAAAAGATTTTCATAATTTTTGCATCAACGTATTTGTTTGGTATGATTACAATGGTTTTGTTTATCTGCAATATAAAAATTTTTAAGGGTGATTTTAAAATTGAAAAGATTGATGCAGAGGCACAGATTTTGATACCTCACGTAGAAATTAGAGAGAATGATGATGTTCATGAAAATTACTACGCTGTTCCATTTGAAGATGTACGCCAAAGAAATATAATCAATTGAATCAATCATTCAAATTATAAAGTCAAACAAAATGGTAAACAGGCTTCATTATTATTTTGCAAATGTGCTTGATTTATTATATATTGTAATTTATTTAATACCTAATGTCTAGATTATAAATACATCTTTAGCCTTTAATTATTGCTATATTGTTATTTATATTTTGTTAAAAATCTTAGACAATCACAGAAAGGAGTTTCTGTATTTCAAGTAGTTTTGCAGCAATACATTCTTAGGAAATAATAGTGAATATACTAAAATGCCAACTATGTTTATGTCACATTAATATGGTGCTAAATTGCATAAATTTACAAATTCTGAATTTTAGGTAAAATTTACTTAAAAATTTCAAGAAAACCAAGTATACCGATTCACATTAATACAAAGTCTCAGCATAATATCCCTGAAGTATGTAATTTTGTGTTTAAAGTTTTTAGAAATTAATTCAGAAAACATAATAATGTTTTCTTCAAAACTGCTCACTCTGGATTTCCAAGCAAATCTCAAATTTTACAATAAATGCATTCCTGAAGAATTATTTCTTCAGCAGAAATACTTTTACCATAAGTTTTATTGAAGAATGTAAAGATGTCTCTAAATTTCAATTTCCTATATTCTGCCTCATATAGAATTTGGAACAACACAGGATTGGTGACATTTGGCACTTTGGTAAAAATCTCAAATTTTGCAAAACCATGAGACACGATGCACACTTAGTAGTGCACTATTTAGGTAAACAAGAAATTTCAGTCTTCAAGATGTGCAGAAGGAAGCACCCTTGGGTGCTCTAATAAATTTAAATTAATGAAACACAGTTTCCTTGGAAAACAGTTACAGATTTTTTGAAAGAAATAATGCTTTCAATATCAATGACGTCCTATTTTGAGTATACAAATTTATCTTTCACAGAAAACCCCTAGAAAAAAATTTACAGTTTGCAACTTCGTCACAAGAAAATTCATGTTGCTTTCTTTACTATGTTACAAACTAAGCCAATCCCTCAAAATATGAATGTGGGTGTATTAAAATAATAAACAATTATCCCTATGCCAAATAAAAATGTCGACAAAATTTGTTTGCTGTGACCAATAAAAAATATTACAAAAAAAATTGTTCGGCTGTCACCTCGTTTAATAAATTTAATTGTTAAGTAATTAAATGACAAAAGTTTTTAGCCTAACATGAGACACTGACAATCAAGTATCATCTTTAAAAAAAAATAAAAAATTTTAAACTATAGTAGTATTTGTTTTCATAGTATAGTTGGACTAAAATATTAAACTAGCTAGCTTAGAGAATTACAAAAGTATTAAATATGACTCATAAAGTTTTCTTTAAGGTAAAAACATGCACAATGCATATATATATATATATATCAGAGTTGGAATTGGGTTGGGCCGGGCTTTGGCTGGGCTTGGGTCGAATTTTCTTCATAGCAATTTGGACCGGGCTTGGGCCTAATGTTTTAATTGGTATTTGAAATACAAGAAAAAAATTCACTTGAATACTTAAACATTGCAAATGGCAAAAAAATTCTCTTTAAGCTTAACCAGCTTTGCACTGAGTGGCGATAAATTAAGGATAAAGATTTTACCTGTCAAACACAGAAACTTTGAGAACGATGTTGTTTGTAGTATTCCTTAGAGCGTGAAATAGAATGGTGGCTGGATGCAGATGAAAGAGAGAACGTGAGTCATGACGTTTTTTTGATTGTTATAAAACAAGTTGTTGTAACACCAACCCTTCTTGGATATTAGAGTCCTTTGGGTACTATGTTAAGTGCCTGAAATGGACCCCTCGGATATTTGGCTACCACTCGAACTCACTCCACTCTCCAAGCTGTAAAATGGAGAACAAGGAGTTCAATGCATCAATATGAAACTCAGTCAATTGTGATGGGGCCATTGCTCCTAATAGGATCATAGTTTTCACTGGCATCTAGCCTGTTCGCAAGATGCAAAGGTAGACTCCTATTATTGTGTGTGTGCCACACTCTACATCTGCGTTTCGACGGCTGCTCCAGTGGTTCAGTATTGCTGCTTGACATTGTTTAGAATGTTCTCTTCATCCCCTGGCAAGCTAAACAAATAATTTAATTCAAGATCACATTTTCAGGTTTGTTTGTGTTAGCAGTGTACACCCTGTGTGGAAGCACGGTACGTAGTGGTTAGAGGTCGACGGTTTTGAAATTTTAACTTCGGTTCAGTTCGGATCGATTTTGGGGCAAAAACCGCGGTTTCGGTTCGGTTTCGGTTTTGTTCTGTAATGAAAACATGTAATTACGAAGCTATATTTTTTATGGTTTTGCAAGATTAATTTCAAGTTTTTCTTAGTCTTAATGAGAGAAAAGCATTGACACCTGAAAGACTAGTTCTCTCCATAAAGCAGGATCGTGCTCCTAAATTTGCAAAATTATTGCAGAAACCAAGGTTAAATCGTTGTCCAAGAAATGCGAAATTACCAGTCATTAAAAACCGTTTGAAACCGTGCTAGTGAAAATGAGTCAGTTCGATTTCGGTCTGTGTGAAGATCACGGTTTCCGTTTCGGTTTGGTTTACAGTCGACCTCTAGTAGTATTATTATGACAACCTAAGAATACATCGCAGAACAATCCAATTGTTTCTCAGGAACATTGTCTAGCTCAGCCTGTCAAGGTAAGTGTCATTGTTATGATTAATTGTTTTAAATTCTTTGTGTTTGCATTTTCGATATCTTTAATTGTATGTATTAGTGATAGGAAATTGCGTGTTTTCCATTGTCCAAAATGTATTTATTACGTTTTAATACTTTAGTAATTCTGTGAGGACCAAACCAGTGGGTCCCTAACTTCCCTGTTTGTTTACCATTGGATGTTTGTATTGGTGTAAATGAATACACTTTATCACCAACTTTATGTGGTTCTCTGTAAAGCTGTTTGTTAAACATGCAATTTGTTTCATGAATGTTATGTAATTATTTTAGTAAATCTTTAATGTAATCATTTGTTGCAGTAATGTTATATTTTTGCATAACATGCTTAGCAGTGTAGATGCTTCATCACTGAAAGTTGCTTTAAAAGGTGTGATACCTGTTGTTGTATGCACGGAGATGTTATAGAAATTTTCATTGTAAGGCATAACAGATCTCCAATTTTTTCCACCGATGTTGGCTGTCACTGCGTGAATGAGTTTCATTAATGTTTTGTTTAATCGTTCTACAGCGCCATTACTTTGTTGATGATATCAGGATGCTCATGCAGTATTTCTAATTGTTGTAATAGTTCGTTGGTTAATGAACTTTCAAATTGTGTACCACGATTGGTTATGATGGCTTGGATCAAGGACCCTCGAATCACTTCCGATGTGTGCATTTACGGTTTAGCTTGACATGATTTTATAATAAGCAAACCAGGTTAAATCTATACATTAGATTTTCGAAGAATTTACTTCAACAGTTCTCCAAATGATTTCTCTCTATTTATAGTTCCAGATCAAAAAGTACCTCTCGATTTGAATTTTGAATCGTCTGTCAAGATGGCTAAAAAATAATGGAAGCGATATAGCCTCCTTCGTCTTGCAAATTGTTTCGACAAGTACTATTTGGTAATGTTCTCTCTTAGTTGCCTTTTACAAAATAAGTGATGCTAAATTTAAATTGATTTTAATTTACAATTAATACTAATTTAATCATAATTCAATTCGATGTTAATCTTCTCTGACCGACTAATCTCTTTCTTAGTTTCCTTTTGCAGCATTAATTCTTGGATTATTCTACAATATCAAAACCTCAAAATGTTTCCAAACAGATACCTGAAAAATCCATATCAGTAAATTTGTAAACTTTATATTCTGAATGTTATTTTCAGATACATAATCATAAAATACAATATTATTATTTCTTACTTCGCCCAGCTTCATGCTGGTATTCCTCTCAGCTTGGGGAACTCACCAGTTCTCAGGGAGTCTGAGAGCTTTCCTCAGGACTCTTGCTATACCGAACAATGCTGCCTTCTGTGCTACCGCTCCTCCCCCCCTTGATACTTCCAACTTCACCAAGTATCTCGTATGCTTCTTACTCACTGTTCCTACTGCGCCTACTACTACCGGGACTACTTCAACCTTGTTTAACTTCCACAGCCTTTCTATTTCCTCTGCTAACTCTCTTTACTTGTCTATCTTCCCTTTCTCCTTGCTTTCTACATTTCTGTCCTTTGGTACTGCTATGTCTATTACTGTTACTAATCTTTTCTCTTTGTCTAACTCTACTATGTCTGGCCTCCATGCTTCTATCACTTTGCTTGTCTGTATGTTGAAGTCCCACAGTATCTTAACCTTCTCATTTTCTATGACGCCCTGTGGCTTGTGCTCATACCACTTTTCTCCTGCTTCTAACCCATGCTGCCAGCTCAAACCCCAGTGTACCATTCTTCCCACCTTGTCAAGCCTGAACTTATTTTCATTCTGTGCCAACTTCTCACACCCTGCTATCAGATGATCTATTGTCTTCGCCTCTTTCTTACATAGCCTACACTTATCACTTACTTCTACTCTTTTGTCTATATCCTTCTTCACCCAGTTTGTTCTTATTGCTTGCTCCTGTGCCGCCATTATCAGTGCTTCTACTTCTCTTTTCAGTCCTGCCTTCTTTAACGACTTGTTGCACTGTTCTCTTTCACAAATTTCTGTATTCCTCCAGTATTCTCAATGCCTTGCCTTCTTCCTATACCTTGTTTGTCTCTCTGATTCCATCCTACTTTGGTATACATTGTTTCCTTCACTCTCAGTTCTTATCTTCATTAACTCCTTAGTGACCTCTGGAAAGGATCCTCTAGGTTGTTCTTCTACATATTCCTTTAGCCCTAGTGCTTCTGCTTCTACAGTTTCCTCCACACTTAGCAGCCCTTTCCCTCCCTTATGCCTTGCCATGTACAGCCTATCTACATCTCCATTTAAATTGAATGCTCTCTCTGCTGCTAGTATCTTCCTTGTCTCCCTGTCTAATTCCCTCAGTTCATTCTTGTTCCACCTAACTATTTCTGCCAAATATCTCAACACTGGTATCGCCTCATTTCCTCATGATCTGTGCTATCTCTCTCTATCACACCTAAGTACTTGTACCCCTCTTTGACTTCCTTAATCTTATCCCCACTGCTTGTCCTCAAACCCTCTCCGTCCACACACTTGCCTCTAGTCATTGTCACTGCTGCACACTTTCCTAATCCAAACTCCAACACTGAATCTCTGCTTGCCTTCTCCAATGTCTCCACTTGCTTCTGCAACATCTTCCTTGAACTAGCATACATCTTCAGGTCGTCCATGTACCACAGGTGACTCACTGCTCTACCATTCTTCTCCATCTTATACCCTACGCCTGTCTCCTTTATCCTTTCTGTTATAGGTATTAAGCTAACTACAAACATTAGTGGTGCTAAGCTGTCTCCCTGAAATATGCCTCACTCTAAACCTCAACCTGTGCCCGTCTATCTCAGTTTGCCACTTTCCCATCTCCCTCTCTAGAAACTCAACCAATTTCCGTGGAACTCCATTGGGCTCCATCGTCCTCAATACCCACCTATGTGATATGCTGTCATATGCCTTCCTGCAGTCTATCCATGCCATTACTAAGTTTGTGTTTCTTCTTCTACAATTCTCCACTACTGCCTGGTCTATCAACAACTGATCTTTGCATCCTCTCGTCTTTGTCCTAAATCCCTTCTGCTCCTCTGGTAACAACCTGTTCTGTTCTAAATAACATGCCAGCCTACTTGCAATCACAAAAGTAAGCAATTTCCAAGTTGTTGGCAGACATGTTAATGACGTCATACACAATTAAGAGAAGTCCGAGACAAATAAATTGAGTATTTAGTGTGTGGTCAGTTTGAATTACTCTAATGTGTCCATGTTCATGAATTTTACGGGTTACCTCCCTTTTATAATTTTTTAATTGCTATTTGGTTATGGTGTTTTATTCAATCATAAATTTGGTTGTTTGATTTGATGTACTATTGTGAAATTACAATTTGCTAGATATTCTATCTATTATTGTGCTATAATGTTAGAGCAATCTCCGAAAAACTTTTTTAACCAACTAAGACCGGAGGTATTAGTACGGAGTGTAAAGTGGGATTGACCAAGAAGAAAGTATCGAATTTTCTTAAGCCTCTCAACTAGTGCAAGAATCTCAACATTTGTTAAGCTGTATGACTGAAAAAATATCTTGGTGACTCGATGCCATTAATAAATTGACTTAATGTTGTGTCAATAACTACGGAGCTATTGTCACAGTCGACGATAACTTCCTTAGAAAAATCTTGTGTATTCAAACTGGGTAGCATTTTCAATTCTGTTTATAAATTATCTTTTTGTACCCCAGAGCTCCTAATTCTTAAACAGTTTTGAAAGATTTATGTGAAACTTGTTGATATTGATTGACTTTTCATGAAATCATAGAAATACTATATTTCAACGTTTCAACATAATTTGAGAAAAGCATCCTGAAATATTGTTGTTTACTACGTAAAGACGGTTTGGGGTACTTTTTGTACCCAGAAATTCTGAGTAAATAGATTGACTCTTTTATCTTGAAAAATGGAGTGTACTACATAATATTTTATATTTTAATTATATAAACAGATAGCGTTGTCTAGAACGTATTCTAGAATGAATGACTTCTCGGCCTTCTATATAATAGCCCTTAATAATTGACAAATATTATCAACAAAATTGAAACCTTTTTGAAAACAGATACAAAGTCTAATGATAGAGACCTTGCCAAAGGTAATGCTAATCATGTAATAGCTAAACTCCAAAATGAAAAAAATATTTGGACATTTTGACAAATAAACGGTTTGCAAAAGTTTTTTTATATTTATTTCTGATAGAAAAGGATTAATGAGAAAGTTCTGCTTTGCAGTTATGGATAACATGTGGTCTCAACCGCTTTTCATTTCAATGGCTAGATCCGGCAAAATTGTGCTCAAATAAATAGGTACGATTAATAGAATGAGGTAAGGATATGAACAGGATTTTGGTAGGTAGTCATTAAATTGTATATTCCACTGTACATTTTTCATTGGGGAAATTCTTTGTATATAAGGTTATAGAAGGTAGATGAAATTTTTCCATATATCCTTAAGCCCACAGTCGCTTACCATAATTATTTATATAAAGCATTATGTAGGAGGTTTCGAAAAATAAATTCAAAAGAATGATTTCATTCCTTCATACCATTCAAAAACGACTATATTTTGCTATCATTATTAGAACCATAACATATGAAAACAGGCAATAATTTGACTTTTACAATAAGTACTCAAACTATTCTTTTTATATTGTACATGGAAATTATTTAAAATATACTCTTTTGCAAGATTAGCTAAAACTTGTGGCCCTCACTTCAACCAGCAGTTCATTCATTTCTGGTCCATGACCCCTCCACAGCCCACATTATCAATTTTTTCGTCCCGCTCCCGCCCCGGCCCACTTGGGCCAAGTAAGCCCGCAACATAAGCGATAAAACTAGGACTGATTCCACCCTTGCTCATTCTCAAGAAATATTGCCTAGGAGGTAAGTGAGTCACTTATGATGACGAAGTATTGCTGGACAGGGTTGGCCTTCAAACGAACATAGGAAAGCTGAATATCAGATTATGATTTATTTGACCAATTTGTGAAGCTGTTTTGTGTAACCCGCATTTTTGTAAAACTTTTTTAAGCAATAAATTATTTGTATTATTCAAAATATCTGTGGGGTACAAAAGTGAACCGTTTCTAACTGTTAAATGGTTGGAAATGTTAGTGTTAGTGGTTTCATCAGGAATGAAAGCTTGGTGAGTTGAAGAACCCAAGTATGTGTTGATCATCCCTTTTGTTGTTAGGAGGCATAAATTTGTAATTTGTGTGACGGGCGTCTACTTTAAGGCTAATTTTATTGCGTTCTGTATGACAAACTTGGAAAATTACCGATGGTTGTAATTTCTTACACTTTTGATTATTTATTTTCAAATCGAATTGTTGTAATAAATTAATTATTTTTTTAATTTATTAATATATATCATCTATGTAAGCAGCAATGCCTTCTTCTAAATTATTATTTCCGGTTTGCAGTATTTTAGTGACGTATTTTTGAAAAGTTTCAGGGGCAATGCATAGCCTGAAGGCCATGTAAAGCCATTTGAATAACGCGTATGGAGTTATGAAAGCAGTTTTGTCTATGTCGGATTTACGCATGGGAATTTGCCAATAGGTTGTGAAGAATGAATTTTGGCAAGCTGTACTCAATATTTCATCAATACGAGCAGAGGCGCACCCAGAGGGGGAGGAACTGGGGGAACATTTCCCCCCTCAACAGAGCACAGATGCTTCCANATTTCAACAAAGTGATGTACTATTATGGGAGGATATTATATCACTTAAATTTTAAATGGTTTTACTGCAGTTTCAGGCGTAGATTGTGATCAGGGAATTGTTTTTTTAAAATTTAATATGGATCCTGAAAAATCATCTGTTGTAATTTAAAGGTTCTTTTATCTCTAGCGAAATTAAATTTAGGAATAATTAGACCATCAGCAGAGGCGCACCCAGAGAGGGGGGACTGGGGGAACGTTCCCCCCCTCAACAGAGCACAGATGTTTCCATTCCTCATGAAATGTATGCTGATATGATAACATAGTACATATATATTAAGCAATGCTTCAAATCTCTCTGCAGGGGTAAGCAATAATTAATTGATATTGCAATTATTTCAATAATTGGAAATGGATAAATCTATTGAATACTTTAGGAGAAGAAAAATTAACAATAATTTGCAATTATTTAGGTTCACTAAGAACGTTCTCACAAGCATTAATGGATGAAAATCTTGGTGAAACATAATAAAGTTCCAATTCGAAAATCATTATTGTCCTGCCTAGTAAATTAATACAGTATTGGCTATTGCATGTGTACAGCACAGTTTGATGACCAAAATATACATTATGCTTCCACTACCAAATTCACTTTTTTATATATTAAAGGCATAACATTAACTCTATTTCGCACCATTGCTATCTTTCTGTCACACACACTTCCTTTTTTGATGTCAAACCTAGAGATATTAAACAATGATCACAGCTTTTACATAAGGTATCTATGCAGAACCAAATTTGCTTTTAGTGATTACGATTTCTGGCAACATTTAACTTAGATTTTTCTTAGTGCTAACAGAAGTATGAAGCACTCGTAATTTTGTTTGTTATCTAACAACGATGTTACGATGCTTTTTCTTTTAAAAAAGTTTTTATGTGTTATTGTTGGTTTTTATACTATGATTTCTTATCTATTATTTTCACTACAATTATTGCCAACAGCGAAACTAGCAATGAGAAATATAGCAATTTTGAATGAAATTTTCTATTAAATTATGTTTTGCAAAATGTGAAAGTAATTTGGACATGGTTTCTGTATTTTTTACCTGTAGTGAAACATGATGAATTACATAGCAATGCTAAAAATTCAATAGAGAAATAATGTATTAAATTCAAATTATGGCAATTTACAAAATGTAACTAAAGGTATTTTGTGGACGCACAGTATTATACGGCATGATCCTGTTCACTATTCTTCTAACAGGAGTTGAAGTCGGATCAGCGGTGGGCTTTGCTCGACTGAGCTATTGGAAAAAAGGGGCTGAAATTGAAAAAAATAAACTATTGCACAACAGTTTAGTGAATATTATACAATTTCTTAAACAACGTTTTGAAATTGTACATCAGTATTATCTATTCTTGAAAAATTCAATCTAGAATTTTTAACTTCAGTGAGCACATTTTCTTAAAAGTTGAGTTGGGCATGATTCAAGCCTGCAAGAATTAGGCCTAAGTTTTTGGTTGGAATAACTAAGAAATAAGAAATTAAGAATTTTTTAAGGATCATCCTACCACAAAAAATGGAAATTTTTCCTATTGAGATTAGGATCAGTTAACAGGACAACAGTCTGTGTTCGAAATCATCTTCACCTACTGAAACACGGAGCAGCTATATGTGTTAGCCAATCTTAGTAATGGTTGAATAGGGGTAGGGAAAAATAATTCAGTTTTAG
>CABFPE010000012.1:204629-217799 GCA_900660155.1 Hofstenia miamia
TGTATATTCATTGACAGAAAAGTGAATCTTACTTCCTCTGCTTTATCTTCAGTACAACTTGTACTCGGAATATCAATCTAAATGAAATTTAATAACTGCAACTGTTATTCAATCAAATAAAAAAGTATACTAGAGATAATATTGGAACGTGACTCAAATTTTTAGGGAAATTATATTCAACTATGGGTGTTATCTATTTCAGGTCAGAGTAAAATGCCAAACCAAAATTTTCATGGCATAAGTAGTGTAAAAATTAATTTAATTGAATTTTTTATGAGCTTAATTCTTTCTACACTCACTGAGGATAAAAATAAAGTAGCACTTAAATGTACTGGCGTTAAAAAATTATATAGATCTTTATAGCTTCATAGCTCATTAGAAACTTTTCAAATGCTCTTTATGCATTTGTTGATATTACAATTGTAGACACGTGCGTGCAAAACTGATGTAGACAACCACATAATACTCTCAAGATTGCATTTCTTACTCATTGTACATAATAGCAAGCAGATGTCAAATTGATTTATAATAGAAGCTCTTTGGAAAGAATTTAGAGTCAATTTCTGCACAAAATGCAAGACTTTTGCTCTAGTAATTTATTCAATACCTCATTTGCTTTTTTGCAATGCACTTTTCTACTAGTGTGGTCAGAACCCCAAACATTCCCGGCGCAGTTATCGTATAGGGCATCTTGAGTTCCAAATAATTTTGACTGGAGGAAATTTTTTGGTAAAGTCGACATCAGGAATGCTGCAAAATCATCAGTGACTTTATTCCATACGCAAATGCTCTTTTCCTAATGGATGCTCTTTCTCCAGAAAGAAGCAATGCCTCACGTTTCAAGATAATGTAGAGTTTTTCCCAATTGTTTAAACTCACGAGATTTTTCTCTCAATGAAAATATATGGAGCTTCATCAAGTAAAGTCGAAAAATTGTTTCCGAGAACAAAAACTGAGCTCATTGATGAAATTCAAGCCTCTAGGTTTTTTACAAGCCAAACTGTACAAAATCTGATCGAATCACTATCTTAGCAAAATATCGGGAGACAGTTAATTATTAAAAAACAGCAAACGCTAAAGTATATTGTAAGCTGTATTTTGGGTATTACTCATTTGCAATCTCTATTCTCTGATATATTTCGCATAATTTTTTAATATATTATCCTATTTTACAAATTTACTTTTATGTGCATTGGAAAATTATTAAGATTGTTCGTTTTTCTAAAATATTAGCCAATTTTCTAAGAAGTTGTAATAAGAAATCCAGCAAATTAAAAACGTCTACTACGTATCCCAACTAAGGTTGTAAATTTTCTTTTCATTATTAGGGAATTTAATTAGTCATTCTTTGTTTTACTCAACATTTCATTTGAAATGTTCATATTTTTATGATGAATTAATTTTATCATCCTTGACTTGATCTTCCGCACAATTACTTGCAAAATACATTCACTTTCACATCAAACCCATATGGTTCCACAATACATACAGTTTTCATTAATTAAACATTATGCTTCCACTTTGGAAACACAATTTAAATTTTTAGAGTAGTACATTTTGAACATTTAATAATTATATTATGATCAAGGTTAGCTTGATTATGATCAATCTTAATATTTTAGAGAAATTTGCAAAATGGTATGGGTTAAGAACTACATGAGGCATAAGTTATCATTCCCAAAGAAATTCTCTCGTGGAAACCTGATTACATTATTTAAACAATTTTTCCATAATGTATATGTTATGTATTTGAGTTAGACATATATAAAAAGAGTGTAGAATTCACATTCAGAAATATTAAATAATATTGAATATGCCTGTCATGATAACTAAGAAACAAAAATCTGCATCCCGACTGCGATTTTTCAACGATTGGATTGGGCAACTATGGAAGCTTTTCCACCCACCAATGATATCAAAACCCATAAACGTTATAACTTTGCTGCGGAAATTAAAGATTAATTAAGCGATGAATCATGAGTTTATTTTAACAATTAAATTTTTGGTTAAGTTTAATCAGATTCAGTTCTGATTTACTTCTGCTATGTTAAGGTGCGTTTCTGCTATCTACTTTTATCGAAAATGCAACTATTTTTATTCAAATTGGCAGTTTTTTATCATGTTATTTTTATCAGAAAAATCTGAGTTGGAATAGTGCTTCGATAATCGACTTCTATCAGCTGATAAAAAAACAGACAGAGTATACAGACTATCTACTTTTATCACCGATTTTTGACAGTGGGAAAAATGGCTGAATCCTGGCAGGGAAGGACAAGGGAGGATAAAATTGAGATCCCTTTAAATCCAAATAAAATCGATATGAGAAACTCAAGACAAAACACTGAATATTTCAACATTATGTTTTCATTAATTTTAGCAGTGCTGTAGTGTCATAATAATGTATCAAATTCTTCTTGTATTGGAGTCGAATTTGAAATATAATCTGTTAAATAACAATCAGTTGAACATATTTTCGATGAATAGTTTTAGAACTATTTCCCAAGTTGTTGATTGTTTATAGTACTACGATTACCTGTTTTACAGGGATACCTTTTTATCTCATCTTGCTGTCGACACACTTGCCATTTCTGCAACTAGTGTATCCAGGGAAAGATTTTTGTCTTCCTAAGATGCCTGTAGAAGTATTTTCTATGAAAGATAGGTGAATTTACTACTTCTGAAAAATTACAGTTAATCCGTATAAATCCGGACGGGATAAAGTAAATGCAAATCCGGACATGGCAGGATAATTTTGTCGCATACACAACTCATGTGGGATCACACCTTTACAAATACTGTTAATATGATTGTATGCTTGCATAGAGACTATCTAATATTTGAAAGATGAAAGACAAAACTGCTAGTCAATTTCTTCTTTTAAACTGAATTTGTCAATAAATGTTAGTACAGAAGTTTTGATTGAACTAAGGGGCAACTATTAATTAATTGCAATATATCAAGAGTTAATTGTTAAAAATAAATTAATCATTACTAGCTCTAGTTATATTATAACTATATATTTATGAACTGGTTCACATTAGTATAGATTGTCAGAACTTAATTTTGTTTTAAATGAGTTTCAACTCTAATTAATAAAAATAAATTTCCGTTCTTGAAATTTGAAATATATATAAACATTTATAAAAATCTGTTTGAAAAATTTTTTTATTTTGTACAAATATGAATGTATATTCTATTCTAACATCATTGTAAACAACTTCATGGCATCATGAATTTGTCATGCCATATGATATTTCAACGAAATGTAATCTAGCAACAAAATTTCATTTTTGCAATAAATTACTACTTAAGGTATATGAAAAATTGAATTTTTTTGTTAAATAATATATTTACTGAGAAAATCATCAAAGAAATTCAAATGTTGTAATAAAATTCTGATTTGTTTGACGTCATGGGGCAACATATATTTTCACTATTACTACGTTTTGTACATCACTGATGTTATGCCTTGGAAGTTTTTTGCCAATTACAATCTTTTCAATGACCTAGGAGCACAAAACACAAAATTTAGAAAAGTAGGAATATTTAAATTTGGAGACGAAGCAGTTGTCCTTGAATTATATAGAAACAAAAATGTCTCTAGTGTTCGATGTAGGTTTACTCCAGGGCACAAAACGAATTCCGCAGCATACACAAATCATATTGTAGTTGCAGACGAAAGTCAAGAAATAATTAATTCAAACATGCAAACATGCTGTAGAATTTTTGATGTGGTTGACTCGATATCAAATGCGCTCATTTCTAGAGAAGATCAATGTTATTGAAAAAATCTGTTTATCTGATTTTAAGAAAAATACTTGTACTCTTCCATCACATAATAAATCAATTTCTGTAGATGCTAAGTGGCAGTTTAATAGGCAATTAAATAGAGCCAAAATATTTTTTAAATATATGTGGATTTTCTAATTGGCAATACATCATTTGCTAATTTTTTGGAAATGTGTACGTTAGCAATGAGAAAAGACATTATTTCAAAGGCCATCCGGTCTCCAATTTGGCTTAAATTGAAGTTTGGCTGCATTACCTCTTCAAAATTGTACTCAATTATCAGCTAAATTTTCTCTATTTAAAACACAGTTAAAATTAGGGAGGGCTTAGTGTTAGGGTTACATACCAATTGATAATTGTGTGTTTTAGGTTTTTCTTACTTATTTACATTAATTGTCACAAATATATGTGTTTCAAATATCAAAATTATGTGCAATTTTTTGAAACACATAAAAAATAACAAAATTATAAATAATTCAGTAACGTAAGATAAAAAATTCAGATAATTGTTTGCTATTGAATAACAGGTAATCAACCTGAATTGTATTTTTGAATTTCCAAAATGCCAAATAGCAAAACAAATTTTTCGTACTATTTCAACTATCAGTTGGCCATTTTAAATATTTGTTATTTCTTTAAGTCATGAATTCCAACTTCAGGTGGCAACATTGAGGAAGGATTTCTTATAGAAATGACCTTTATGCTTACACATGTAAAACGTTTTGATACCCAAACGTCGTAGCTATTAAATATCAATTCATTGCCATCACATATATATGCTATTTGTTTGTTCCTCTTTATTATAAAATCCATCTATTTTATGATTTTATTATCTGATAAATAGAAATAACTAGAAAAAGTAAAATAGCCTATCCTAGAATGCAAGTTGTGATTAACTTAAGAATTAGGTATGACTAATGCATTAAAGACTATTTTGAAATATCATGCTCATTAAAACAAGGCTTCAAGTTAAGAGAAGTCTAGCATATCACAATTATGATAAAATGGTTTTAAACACAGTGGTGCAGAAAATGTTTAGGAAATTAACTGGCAAAAACTCCTAAATTAAAACTAATAGAATGATCAAAAAAATTTACTACAAAAAAATGTTTTTTAATTATCTTACAATGTTAGTTTGAAATGTCCATTTTGAGATGCAATAAATATATTAAGTGAAGCACTGGAGTGATGAATAAAAGCATGTATAGTAATACCAGCAATAGAATTAACACTTTTTCAAACAGATGTTTTTTGATCTGTTACAGTTGATAGTTTTACTTGAAAAAGTTTTTCCTTAACATGAACCCAAAGAAAATTTTAAAAGATTACAATATAGAGTCAATGAGAGCATAAAAATCTGCTGTTTCACAGAAATTCCACCCTTGATGCAATTTTCTATGTAACAACTACAGGGTGACTAGATATTTAAAACAAAAACAAATACATATCCATAACTAGGATTGATACTACTGTTGATTTTTCAATTGCAAGTTTGCAATCATTTTCTTTTTTTTTGAATTTGAATTGTTTTCAATTTTTTTGTCCACATGTGCAATGTTTCAATGGTTTATCGTACTTTTCATCATTTCAACTTGCCCTTATTTGAGTTTTTGAAAAAAAACATTTTCCTAAAAATTCTTAAATGTCAATACACTAACTCCAAGATCTTTTGATGCTTTTGACATTCTTTTTACTTCAACTATTGCAATCTGCTTATTATGTTAACTAAAACATAAATGAAGGCAATGAATGTAATTTAATATAGCTTACAACTATTGGAAGAGAAGCATACACCTCAAAAGTAATTTGGCAATTATTTCTTCAAGAAATCTTATTTCATAATTCTACCTGTTATAGTTAAAAATATATAGAAACCTAAGCACGTTTTTGGACACCCTGTAGTACATCCTTGGATATACTAGTAAGAATCTGTGTAAATTAATTACCAATAAAGCATAAAAGAATTATTTAGCTTTCTTGCAGATAAAATATTGCTTTTTATTAAGTTTCTCTATGCATATGAAACTTTAATAATCATATCAATCACCTAGGTGATTTTGTGCATCTGTGGAACATGTTTCAAAGGGTATGTAGGTGGCGGCATGGTATGTCTGATATCAGAGATTTCATATTTCTAAACAGTTTCTTGGTATTTCTCAAAGTTTTGGGAATGGTATAAATGTGATTTATGTTTTACACCTGCCCTTTTATTGCCACATTATCATGTGTTTAAGCACATGTGTTTATAAGTGAAAAAATCTTGTTTTCACTGTGATACAGATGTTGTTAATATCTGGATATAAGCACACTTAAGTCAATATGATGTCTCTCCTTGTAGCTTATATGCCTTCATTTACATCACTATGATGAAAATTACAATTAATTTTGTATTAAATTTGTATTTTTACTTCATATGCTGAACTCTGATTACTATTCAAGCAACATAAGATGTCGAAATTTCCCACTAAGCAATTGGAAAGCAATAATGGAAATGTCTCAGCCATTGCTAAAATACATAATGTCAACTGAAGACGGGTATAAGAGACAAGCAAAGCTAAATCAAAGTATGCAGCAGTCAGTATCACCATGACATTATCAATTGTAAATGAAAAAATCTGAAAGCTGTTGACCCTTAACTTGAATCTCAAATGTTCAAATCTATCAAACAACTTTGAGGCTAAATCGATGCTGTTCATGACAATGCAATCCATTCTGGTGCAAAGAAATGATTTCCAGTAACCTATCCAAATAAGGACCTGTCGAAATTTCAGGCCTCATTCTGCTGGTTGATACAGTTTATGAAAATCTTGTAGAGCAATGTGTTATTTTTGCTAGACAAATGATCCCCAAAATCCCCAATAATTAGCACACAATTAATTGAAAAACATAAAAGAAATGTGTGAGAAGTCAGATTTTTGGGTAAAATTGATGAAACTATGATGTGTTTTTACATACCAAGTGTGTTGTCTCAAGTCCTTGTGAAGTGTGGATGCAAGTTTGAGATTTATCCCTAAGCCAACACTTGTACTTACACTGTACACAGCATGATGTCATAAGCATAAAGATGTGAAAGCAGCATTCAAAAAGAGAACACAAATTTAGTTTATTCCAAGAGGAATGCTGCCTTTGCTGCAAAAACTGGATAGTCATCTGAATAAACCATTCAAGGGTGGTACCAATGTCTCTTAAGTTGTAACCAAGAATATGCATGAACTGGCAAGCATAAAGGTGTGAATTATGAGATGGCAGCACAATGGGTTTTGTAGGTATGGTATGAAATGTCCCATGACTCATTGATTGAAACAGGTATCCATGATTGTGATGACAAACAGTTCTTCACTCAAAGTTACAATCTATTCTTGTTAGAACAGACCCCAGTGAGGTGGAAAATGACTTGGAGTACAGTGAAGCAGAGGGAATCTGATTTTTTAAGTTGTTTGTGTGATGCAATAGACAACTGTTCTACCCCTTACATTTTGTATTTTTTTCTCTAATTAGAGAAAAAAGTACCATATCATAAACTAGGTACCATAAATCACAATGTTGGGGTATTTAATTAATTTATAGTTTGAGAAATGTCTTCAAAATTTCAAAATTCTTGTTACCTCAAAAGAAATCAGCTTAATATTCTTGCTTTGGGATGATTGCTAAGTTGTTATAGCAATATCCTTATTGAAAAACGTTAGTGCTATGACTTCATGAAAATTTTATTAATATTCATTTAGCTTGTGCCCAAAAAAGCATCTATATTGTGAAATTCTCACTCTCTTGAGTTTTTGTACTTTATGATTTTTGCATATTTTAGTTGCTATGCAAAGAGGACAATCTGTGAAAAATGATATATCAAGTTTAAAACTCCAGGAATTTAAATTTAATATATATAAATATGAGAAGTCAGGAGTTACATAAAATTGAAAATCACAATGAAACCTAAATATAGATGAGATTTCTAAATTTTGTAGAAAACACTGATGTAACCATGAGTGATTTAGAATTGAATCTTCAAAGTTCTACTAGCTATTAGGAAGAGGAATTGCAATTTGGTTCATCAAGCAGATCTTGGATTTCAATTTCCAATAAAACATGCAACCCCCAATGAGAAGAGAGCCATCTCAAAACATTATTCATACTAATTTTGGTGCACTAAATCATGTACAGGTTATGAATTTTATTCTATAAATATATTTATGGATGAAATAATAGAGGACTACCTGTGTTATACAAACTTGCAGACACTTCAAAATTTAGTGGAACTGATTCCCTTAGAGATGCATTCAATTCATTGGAAACAAGTAGATAGACTTGAGCTTGAAGCATTCATTGGATTGTATATAGCAGCTGGAGTTCAAAAGATACATGATTGCAGTTTAGAAAAACGAGGCTAGCTAGTCTTTTGGGTTACCATGATGAAGAAAATATTTCTATTAATGAAGTGATATTCTAGATAAAGATGAATGAGATGATAACGATAAATGTAGTCTAATTTGCTATATATATATATATATATATATATTATATATATATATATATATATATATATATATATATATATATATATGAGAAACTTTTCATCAAACATAAATCACTCTTATTTTTTTATCCTAACCTGGCAATCAATGAGCTTGAGTCAGGCCGCATCACAGGGTGCTTATGAATTACCTGCAGACAGAGACTACAGCTTGAACAGCTGGGACAGGTTCTGTGCCCCCAAAACATGACCAAACCATGAGCGAATCAACTTAGTTCATTATCACAAATATGAAGTGATTTGTGTTTTTCTATTTGTGATTGCATAGATATTGATATTTGGTTGTATATGGGTCTTTTCATAAATAACCATAGACTTGCATACTCTCTGGTCTACTGGCATTAGTGCCGTCAATCGAACAACAATGAAAAGGATTGGATATCCATCAACCAATAAAATTGTCTTCACCTGTCTCCCATGAAAATTGATATTGTGCGCTACCATTTAACAGATAGAGACAATGCCCCAATGTTTGAAGCTGGTCTTCATTCCGTTGTCATGAATAAAAAGGCGATTTTGACACAGCAACACAAAGAACAAAAGCTTGAATGGGCGTCGGAACATCAAAACTGGTCGATCAAAGACTGGCGAAACGTCAATCTTGTTGGTGAGGCTCCTTTCTTTGCGAATCATACGGTTGGTCCCCAATTCATTCGGCTAAGAAAGGGAGAACGCAGCAATGACGTTGCAGCATCAATGTCAGGGCCACATTTGACTGGCCACGACTGTCACCGGATCTTGATGTTATTGAAATGTGTGGTCGTTCGTAGGAGCCCAAATATCCGGCAATCTAATCCCAGGCAATATCCGAGATTAGGGAAAGAAATAACATCTCTATTGACATTATCAGAACTTTTGTTGATTCGATATTCAAATGCATCAAAGAAATTATCTGTTCTCATTGAGGACCAATTAAATATTGGTCGGACAAAATTGTTTTATTTTCAATTATATCAAAGTAATATTTATGTACGGTTTCTTATGAACAGACCTGTACATGGTTCTTACAGGCAAATTTAATGTTGATGGAAAGCTCTCACAATTAGACAGATGCTTTGATTTTGTCAAAATGTGAATGAGGATGAGCATTACAGTTAACTACTGTCTATTTGAAAATACTAGATCTATAGGTTGAACAGATTAACATATTATCCCCTGACTAAACTAAAAAGATTACTGACCATCTACCCTAATTCCTCTTTCCTTTCCTATTGTAGGTTTACTGCAGAAAAAACTAATTGAAATAATTGCGAAGAAATTAAGGGCAAAGGATTTAACTTGCGGGTTGAATTCAGCCTGAAATATTATTTGCTGGGCCAAATGCATTCAAAACACTGCTTGTGGTCAGCGGGTCAAGCTTCTTGAAAGTGTAAGCTTTGATGAGGGTAGCGTTTATAAACTTAAGCTGCCTTCAATTCTTCGCTCAAAAGTTTTAATAAAAATACCATGCAAATTAAAATTAGATTTTTTTGCAAAGCATCTAAAAATTTTTTTATTTATAATCTAAAGAAGGAATTTACAAATTTTGATGTGTAAAAATCGATTTATACAGTTTTGTGTCTTTTAAATTTAGGTAACTTTGTTACCCATACTTCGTTTAATCGAAATTTATTTTAGCATTGTTTAACAGTTAATAGAAGCAGGGTAATGCACAATTGCAAAAATATACACACACGATTAACGAACTGCAAAAGAGAATTTCAAATATTTCATTATCTTCCAGAGTAAGTTTGTATACTTCTAATGTGGAACTATAGTACATGCAAACTCTCCCTCCAGTTGTTTTTATGGAATTGATGGCAGAACAATCTTGTCTAAGAATATTATATCCTGCAATTGAAACATATGAATCACTTGCATCTTACTTTAATCAATATTCAGTAGCACAACCGATATCAATAGAATGATGGCAAAATCTTCTTGTAGGAAAATGATTGCATGCTTTTTTTAATGGAGCAAGCATTTACAAACATGAATTTTGGAACATGCAATTTAACCAGTTTCCTAATCAGGGAAGGATCACTCATTCATTTCAGTTCTTTCTTTGTTGCTTTGGGCTTCTAATTCTGAGGCATTCCTTTGAATTTCATAACTGATCCGTTCTCTTCACTGTCTTAGAATAAATTTTTTCAGGAATAAATTCAGATTGCAATAGATCATGAGACATAGAGAGATTTTCCTTGGAACAGTGAAGTCATAATTAGTCTTTTATTAGAGGTTGTGTCAATAGCTACTAACAGTGTTCTTGAGAACTTTAAATCTTTTGTTGAAAACATTTTGTCAGATTCTAAATGGAACAACCGCATGCCTTGTGGTTCTGGGATGTCATGAATTGTTACTGCGTGTTGGTTTGTTGGTCGGAAATGTATTGCATGAACTTTAAAAGGGTTAGGAATGGAAAATCTGTGTTTGTATTGATTATCAATTATTTTATTGAGAGTTTCAAGTTGAGCTTTGATACATATGTAATAGATACTAGACTCTAGGGATCTTTAATGATTCAGTATTCGTGCTAATTTTTTTTATTTAAAATATAGTTAATTTTTTAGGTATACGTACATTTGTACAAAAGTATTCTTATTTGAGAAATAATAAATAGAATTTTCGACTTTGTCTCTACTGCCCATATCTACACATTTAAAACATAACAGTATGAAATGTCTTCTTTAAAATTGAGTGCTTTGAATGCATTCTTTTGATATTCCCGTGCATTTTTAGAAAGTAATATGAGTCCATAATCTAATTGTTACATAAAAACTGTTTTATTTTGTGAATCACGTGTAAGAAATTTTAATTGAAAGAAATTTTGCGTTAATATAAAATCGTTTAAAAATATTAAAATGCCATGATGCATGTGAAATGATTAAAAGGCTTTAGTCATTAATTACTTTTATATTACTCTAATGGAATGTTTGCATATATATTTATTTTTATAAAGTGTTTTATCAATTATAAATTTCCTCTAAATTCTTATGTCTGAATGTTTATCATCAATTTAACCTGCGCTCATATTTCAGTCTTCATTAAGTATTTTTTAAAAGGTTTTATGTTATTGTAATAGTGGATTGCAAATAAATACTGACCATAATCTTGTTTCTCATTTATAGTGTTGTGAGTAACAAAGCATGTTGTATTCGAAAACAAACAAAATATAATTGGTTCATTTTAAGATTTGTTTCTGAACGTTTCAAAATAGTTTTGTGACCTAGTGAATTGTTTTGCCTTGTGATTTTAGTACAATTTCATATTTCATGAAAATGGGTGTCTTTGAATTGCAGCTTGCAATTTTTTATTTATTTTGTTAAATATTAGAAATCACTGTATTACTTACTAATACTACAGGTGTTCTACGTATATTTTAAAATTCACAATATTAGACATATTGGAGTAATGTAATTTTGTAAAAGAGAAGGAGAAAAAATTTTTCCTTTTGCCATATATAAGGCACTAATTTTAAAGGATCCGTTAAAAACTGGTAAGTTAAGAAGAAATCCTGTCAAGTTAGAGTATATTGCTACAATATAGAAATTTTTGAAGTACTCTAATGTCTTGAAATTTCATCATTTACTGATCTGTAATGAAATGTAAGCTGTGCGTTGAATTAACATGCACAATGAATAGAAAAATAATACACAGAAACTGAAGTAAATTTTAAATAGTATAATTACGAATTACGATGTCTGCGATCAATAGTATACTTATGTAATAAAACACAGCTATTTTGAATATTGCAAATTGCTACATATTCTTATAAAACATGCAAATTACATTTCAATTTCTGTGATTTTAAAGGAAAATATGGAATGTTGGACAACACAAATTGATTAGAATTGAATAATATCCATTGTATTATATGTTAAATATTAATATTTAGTAACTAGCAATATCAACACAGTGCTAGCGCTTGCAGCGGCAGTAGCGGGCTTCTAATATTGCTTTTGATTTTATATGTTACAAGGACAATTCGAAAATTTAAAAAAATATTATAAAATTTTAAAAGAACTGCGAGAGGCATTTGCGACAATAGATGGCGGTATTATACTTAAGATAAAAAACAAAATATTTCTTGTTCTGGAAATCATTAAGCGTAAATTTCACATTTCTGACCAAATTTTCTAATAAATTAATTAAATTTTTAATATTTTGCTGTTATTTTTTACAACAAAACTACTGTAAATATCGTATTAAAACGTAATACGTTTCTTTCTAATCATAGTAACTTGAATAACGTTCTTGTCAAGTTTAATACGAATCTGACACAAAGTTATTACGTTTTTATTTGATTGATATCATTCGTGCTAATATAAGCACTTCCCTAGAACCTGGTAACTATATTTGTTTTTAGCTTGACCTCAAAGTAGATGGATTAAGTTTATTCAAATCCTCTCTTTCCTCATTCTGATATATTTTGCGCGCAAATACCAGCGATTCAAGGCTCAATAAATTCTGATAAAAATTGTTTGAAAGTCTATAAGGCAGATCAGTTAAAAATACTTAATTGAAAATTTTTTGGTTGAATTCTAAGTTTTTATGAAACAAATAAATTTCAAAGTCCACAAATATTATTAAATGTATTATTTTGAAATTTAGTTTAGGATTTTTATAATTTTTCAATCTAAAAAATTCAAGAAAGCCTTTCACTTTGAATTTTCTTAATACTAAGGGTATCTAAAAACACAATAGTGAATATTTTTTACTGATAAGCATCAGCTAATGGATTGTTAATGGCAAAGATTGCAACAGATGCCAGCAGCATTCTGCCAGTGTAACACTTGTTGCATTCATGGCCACCAATACCGCTCATTTCTAACCACCCGGTCCACTGGTGATGGCTACGTGGGCTATATATTGGT
>CABFPE010000012.1:222671-233320 GCA_900660155.1 Hofstenia miamia
ATATATATATATATATATAATTTTAGCTGGGACTAGTAGACCACTTTGATTTTGTAACATAAAAGCAGAATATATTTTTCTTTTTAACTTGAATATGTCACTAATTTTTAAAGATCCGGTTAAAACTGGTAAGTTAAGAAGAAATCCTATCCGGTTAAAGTATATCGATACAATATAAAAATTGTTGAAGTAGTCTACTGTCTTGAAATTTCATCATTTACTGATCTGTGATGAAATGTAAAGTGTGCGTTGAATAGAAAAATAATACGCGGAAACTGAAGTAAATTTTAAATAGTATAATTACGAATTACGATATCTACTTATGTAATAGAACACAGCTATTTTGATTATTGTAATTTGCTACATATTCTTATAAAACATGCAAATTACACTTCAATTTTCTGTGATTTTAAAGGAAAATATGGAATGTTGGACAACACAAATGAATTAGAATTGAATAATATTCATTGTATAATATGTTAAATAATAATATTTAGTAACTAGCAATATCAACATAGTGCTAGCGTTTGCAGTGGCAGTAGCGTGCTTTTAATATTGGTTTTAATTTCATATGTTGTAAGGACAATTCGAAAATTTAAAAAAATATTATAAAATTTTAAAAGAATTGCGAGAAGCATTTGCGACAATAGATGTCGGTATTATTACTATATAAAAAACAATTTCTTGTTCTGGAAATCATTAAACGAAAATTTTACATTTCTGACCAAATTTTCTAATAAATTAATTAAATTTTTAATATTTTGCTGTTATTCTTTACAACAAAACTACTGTAAATATCATATTAAAACGTATTACGTTTCTTTCTAATCGCAGTAACTTGAGTGTGTTTTTATCTGATTGATATCATTCGTGCTAAGATAAGCACTTCCTTAGAGCCTGGTAACTATATTTGTTTTTAGTTGACATTAACATAGATGGATTAAGTTTATTCAAATGCTCGCTTTCCTCATTCTGATATATTTTGCTTGCAAATACAAGCGATCCAAAGCTCAATAAATACTGATAAAAATGCTTGAAAGTTGAATTCTAAATCTTTATGAAACAAATAATTTCAAAGTCCTCAAATATTCATAATTGTATTATTTTGAAAATTAGTTTACCACTTTTATTATAATTTTTCAATCTAAAAAATTCAAGAAAGCCTTTCACTTTGAATTTTCTAATACTAAGGTTATCTAAAAATACAATAATGAATATTTTTCACTGATAAGCATCAGCTAATGGATTGTTGATGGCAAAGATGGCAACTGATGCCATCAGCATTCTGCCAGTGTAACATTTGTTGCATCCATGGCCACTAATACCGCTCATTTCTAACCACACGGTCCACTGGTGATGGCTACGTGGGCTATGCATCGGTCCAATTTCATTTAGTAATAGCTTTGTAACATTGCATTGGCAAACCTCCCATTGAAGAATTTATATATCCTCTATTTAGCAGAATCAAATTATTTTAATGAATTTTATATGCATGAATAATCCTAATCGTGCGTTCTTAAAGCAGACAAAACAGTGTGTTCCTAATTATTCGTTCTTGAAAAAACATGGAATTACCTCTATGTTTCACATTTAAACCACTGAAAACTTGAGAAACCTCGATTTACAAATAATATTTCATAAATATCCAAGTTCCACATATGGAAATTGAAAGAAATTTCATGATTATTTAAAACAACAAGAAATTGTAATTATCGCTTGAGGTAATATAAAGTTTTACCATGTAACTCCTTTTACTTAGAAAATCTTAACTTATATGAAGAAAACAAATTTTCATCGATTAGTCCTAAACTAGAAATGTATGCCAGAGAGATAAAATTGGATTATTTCCGAAAAAAAATTCCAAATTGCAGAAAAACTGTATTTAACCAATGATGTGGTTGATAAAATAAATGTTAACATAAAAGAAGAAATTTAACCTTCACCAAGGAAACTAAGTGAGCTATTATCATCTTTTCTGAATTCCAATCACGCAATTGATAAAAGCATAAACTTTACTATGCAAGCAGACTTTTCTTATCGTAAAAAAATTAAAATAATATGTATGCCTGAGTATGAAAGACCGTATGGTAGAATTATCCTGAATCATTGGATTATGATCTAATTCTGTAAGAAATATTGTTTCTCATATTGTGTATATGAAACAAATGCTATTGTTAAAATTCAAAGGTAAGATAAAGAAATAACGTTCATGCAAAATGCTGATAATATTGAAAAACAATGTGTTCAATAATGTATTAACAAATGCACAATGATGAAAAGATTTACACATGTGAGCTTTTACCTTACAAAAATGCAATGGATTTGATTAAAGAAGCTGTGAGACTAAAGAAAGTTACGCGGGGAATTTTATTGCATTTTGCAGTGTTGAAAACGACAACAAAGCTTCCTTTCTAAATGTTGCTCGAGAGAAGTATGTAGTTTTTGCTCTGTCTAAGTATGATGGTTTGAAGAAAGAAATCTCTGAGGATGCAGCCAAACTAAGCCCTTGGTACGAGTATTTCAAGAGAAAAGCAATCAAACTCAAACCCTTACAACTGTAAGTAGTTCTGACTCGAATTCCTCCTATTGCTAAAGAGTACATATTTCCAGTATATCAGGAAGCAAAATGGGAACTAAAATGTTTTTACAACAAGAACATGATAAACATATGGCATGTGAGATTTTTTCCTTTTGGGAATTAATTCGTATATATATATATATATATATGGTGTTTGAAATAAAATGCTTTTTTTAGATATTAATTGTGGTAACAGAAAAGAATTTTATTAAGAGAATAACATGAAAAACTAACAGTACATATGTGTCCAATTGTTACTTTTTTATAAATTGACCATTTGTTTCTATCACTTGCTCAAATCGTTTCTTCAAACTTTCAATTGCGTTTTTCATCATGTTGGGAGAGATTTGTCTGATTTCATGAGTGATAGCTGCCTTGAGTTGATCAACATTTTCGAATGTGCCAGAGCTGTAGGCTTTACTTTTCAAGTAGCCCCAGAAAAAGAAATCAAGTGGGTTTAGGTCTGGGCTCCTAGCTGGCCACTCAACATCAAAATGACACAATCTCCAAATTGTTGCCTGAGGAAGTTTTTTACAATAACTTTTGAACAATACGCCTAACAGTGGAAACATCAAATGGAGCCTTTTCACCCGTTTCTCTTCTATATGCACGAATGGTTTACGTAGGAGAACTTCCACTTGCAAAATAGAGGCGAAGAATAGACTTTTTTAATTCATCATTCATGATTCTCAAATGGACAATATATGAGAATCAATCAATAAAATATTGATGAATTTGGACATGTCATTACAGAAATATTTAACTTTAAAAAAAGGCATTTTTTTACAAACACCCTGTGTATAGGATGTGACGATTCAGAAAGGATAAAAAAAGATTAATAATGGTTAGTGTAGGCACAAATATAATTTAATATATTATATGCTAAAATCTTAGTCATTCAGTGTAGTCACAAACATAATTTAATATATTATATGCTAAAATCTTAATAATTCAGTGTAGGCACAGACATAATTTCGTATATTATATTTTAAAATCTTAGTCATTTCGTGTAGGCACAAACATAATTTAATAAATTATATTCTAAAATCTTAGTCATTCAATATTGAGAAAATTTTTGTATCTTATTAATGTTTTATCTTACTTTTGCTTTTTTGAGTAGTTTTGATAGACTAAGCAAAATTTGAAAATATATAGCTTCTAAATTAAAATGCATTATATATTAAATTTAGTCATTTGAATCAATTATATTTGCTGTGCCATCTTTACTTTGTGATTGACATACATTATGTTACACTTAGATTATAAAATCATTACTATTTGTTGTGCCATCTTTACTTTGTGATTGGTCTATTAGCAGTTTTTATATGGAAAATAAATTGTTAAATTGCGTTGACATTCAGTCGAGGGAATTGTATCCTCAGATTTGTTTATGAAAAACTATTATTACTGGCAGCTTCTTAAGCAATTTTGATCAGCAAAACTAGAGTTTTAATAGGGCTTATGCTAGCTATAAATTGATTTGGGACACTTAATCAATGTTAATGAAAAGCTTGATTTCATTTGATATTAGCTGTTTCTTTTCAATTGAAATATTAAAGATCAACAATGCTTTCTTAATGTAAATATCTTACAATTATTAAGAGTTTGTATTTATTATGTTACACAAAATTTGTTGACAATACCATTAATTTTTCACAAAAATAGATTTACTAAACATACATGTAATTCTAGCAAATATATCTCCCAAACATAATTTCATGTACATGTACATTAGGGGTAGAACTTTTTATTTATTTTGCATCCCCTCATAATACGATGAATGGTTATTTAAACGTATCATAATACAATTCCAACAATGAAAAAGTTCCCCTTCAATTGATTTGAAATTTTTTCATATATTTTAGACATTAGCATGCACGATAAGTAAACAGCTGATTATTGTGTGAAAATTTATAGGTTTAATATAATATGTACAAATGTAGTTTTCAAACCTACTGCTCAAAAATACGTATACTAACAGTGGACAATAAAGAATAAAGTAAGAAAGTTGAAATTATATAAATACACAGCAGGCCCGTACCATACAGGGTAGTCAGGTAGTCAGTGACTACCATAAACATTGCCTCAGATTATAATTGATTATTCTATTGATGTATACAAAAATTATAATTTATAGTGCAAATTCATCAGCTAAATAGAAATTCAAAAAAATGTAATGTAAATACGATTTTGTTTAAGAGCACACAAGTATTTCATTTAAAGGCAAGAATTTGAACTTCTCATTGATTGACCATTTGTACGCCATACGCGGCCAAATTGTGAATTCTGATGTAGTCAAAATTTAAAATGCCTACTAGCCGCATACTCTCAGGTGCCGAGTAAACGGCGGGGGGGGGTAGAAAATTTTTGAATTTTAATACACGGGGAGTTGGAATTTCGAAAAATGTGAAAATTTCCCCCATTAATTCAGAAATTGATAGCACGACATTTTTCGAATATAACACAACGTTTAAGATATGTTTTAAAGTACCAAAAACTAGAAAATAGGAGGTTTTAACAAATTTGCATACTTAGACAAGATGTTTATATACAAGTTGTCGTGAATGATATAATTACACTATGTTTTCTGTTTGTTGAAGGCTGACGAAAAACAATATTATATACTAAAACATATCAAAATTTTGTGAAAAAATAAATTTATGAAAAATAATAAGCTGGGGATTCTAATAAGGTCCGGGGTGGAAAAAAGTCGAAACATTAACAAGCGGGAATTAAGAGTATATATTTAAGAGCACAAGCTCTTTGTACACACTTGTTGCTTCTAAACACAGTTCCGTTTGGTTGGGAATACTGCAAATAAACAACGCAACATGTGACGAAAGTGTGAATCTTGAGGTAGTCAGATTTTAAAACGACTACTACCCGCATATTTATTAAATAGCAAAGCTCTCTCAACGCATTTTTGATTAGTGGCTAATATGCAAATAGCTGTTAAATTAAAGCCAGATATGTTGATTTAATATGACATTGTAATATGGATTGTTAAATATCGAAGGCTACAATACCATTGTGAAAACAGTATAAAAACGCTGAGGCTGCAAATTTAAACTAACAATATACTGTTTCAGATAATAACTGATATTGTTTTAAACTGCATAGAAGACAATAACTAAGAACTTGTTGTGTATAATATGTACTAAATAGTTGTATTGAATATTCTTTGTATATATATATTATATATATATATATATATATATATATATATAATATTTGAGGATATTTTATGATAGTATCATTAATGTCAATGCAAATTAAGAAGACCAAAAAATGTAATAATCTTAAGCAAATGATTTTGTAGTGCTTTGTTTGACTACTATAAAGTTTTCGGCTTGCTACGAGCCTGATACCCAGGTTTACACATTGACAATAACAATACACATGTTTAGAATATTGGAGAAGAAATCATGTTACAAAATTAGTTATTTAGCTTTTTCTTTAATGTATTTAAATAAAGAAAAGTAAATATTTGTATTTAATATACATTTGTATACTGCGAAGGTTTGGGTAACTCTCAGAAAAACACAGGAAAGCTCTTAAGAAATTTTAAAACTTCTAGAATGATAGCAAAAATCGAGAAGTATTGTGAACTTAGAATCTAAAAAGAAACTTCAATAAACAATCGAAAAGACTGTAAATGACAAAACAAAACCTACAGGTTACATGAAAAATTTGAAATTCTTAGCATGTAATTTTACCAAGATATAGTACAATGTTCTTCAAAAACTCATTTATATACATTGCTATAAATAAATACAAAATAAATGGAACTTTAGTAATTTTGTCTTTTCCCTTTTATAGACATAGGGGGAGGGGTCCTAAGACAACATTAAGGTAAGCAAACACACATATATATATATATATATAAAATATATATTTAGCTATATATTTGATCCAAATATAATTCAATTCTATTAAATATTTGGTAAACAAATCAAAATGCAATTGTTCTAAATATATTGTAATAAATCATACGATTTAAATAATGTACACATATGATAAAGTCTACCTTCGAATCTTCATCAACTACAGCTTGGTCTGTGTTTGATATAGAATCATTCATGTCATTGGAATCATTGATATTTGATGTACCATCCTTACTTTGTGATTGGTCTATTAGAGGAGGCTCCTAAAATACAAAATCATCATAATTTGTGTTGAGATTCACACTAGGAATATTTATCAGCAGTTTTTGTATGAAAATACATTGTTACTGCATATTACGTAAATGATTTTTGCTCAGCCAAACCAGAATTGTAATAGCAATGCAAAGCAGAACTATCCTAATGAGTAATGTTAATTTAAACTGTAAAATAATAATAAGATTTCATTTTTTTAATTAAAATTTAATAATGCATTATTAAAGCTTTGAAAGAATACAATAATGGCATTATGACGGATCTTAAAAAAAGAAAATACAATTTTGTAGCTTCAATTTCTGAATATACATGTAATTTTGATATATATATATATATATATATATATATATACTAAGAAACATACCATTTTAAAATACTTCACAATTTGAAATTAGAGTCAACAGATGTAATATAAAATGGATTATCCAATGAGATTCATATTTCCAGTACTGTATGTAGATATTTAATATTTAATTGAAATCATGTTGCAAAAATAAAGTAAAACAAATTTCTTAGAAATTGAATAGTGACTCATGAATGAGCAGTTAGTATTCTCTAAAGGAATTAGAAGTAGCGCTTTTCATGTCTAGGAAAAATTATTGTCTTTAAATCTTTAGTATTTGGGATGTTCAAAACGGAATTCTGTTTTCCTAAAAGCATCTACAATTTTTTTGCTGTCCTAATAAATAACGTATATCTTTTAAATGAGTTCCTGTTTTGAATGGGTTTTATACTTATGAACTCAAAATTTACTTTAATATAAAAATAGTCATTAAATGCCAAATTGTCCAAACTGTTTATGCCTATATATATATATATAAAAATTATAAAGTGCAAGCGGTGATAAGCCAGTGTTAGTGAAAAATCTAAACCATTGAGTTAATAGAAAATTTTATTTGTACATTGTATTTTACTAATTTTAAGGAACTTTATCTCAATAATCGTAAATTTAATCTGTATTTTTAAAATAAATCGAATCATGTATATTGCAGCTAAGATTGATTGGTGTGGATGCTCATTATAGGATTGTTTGGAGATGTATCATTTCGGGAAGAAGACCCGATCAGAACCCGGTAGGTTTTACTCGACCTGAATCTGGCTCGAATCCACGATTGCTACTGCTACTAGACTATTCAATTGTGAATAACCACAAACCTTTAAAAACATCAATAATGATAACAAAATTATTTTTCTAATAGTTTCAAAAATTAAACGCTTTTTTGATGTCATATTTACATAAGCATCATAATAACAGTTTATGTTTTTTGATGATCGTAAGTTTAGAGAAAAATTAAAATTGCAGCTTTTTGTGAAGCGGTTTTGGAAAGAGGTCTCTCTCAAATTAGTATGGGAAATATGACAATCCTTGTAGCTCGCGAACTCATTTCGCAAATCACAATTAGTGATACTATGTGATGGCTGATATATATTCTAAAATCGATCTTGGAATAAGTAACTATCAACATTCAGTCCAGAATCATAATAAATGCTTTTGTTAGCAGAGGCGTTTACAGCTTCTTATGATGCGCAATCCAGTTATCAATATATAAAAGCAAAGCATGTTTAAATTCTTCTTCCTCTGATGTGTCAGCAGGCAAAAAATCTAAAATGTCTAAAATAAGATTCAAAACTATCATTTCGGCTGGAATATAAGATTAATTAACTCGCCCGGTCCGAGCTTGTGCCGAACCTCCAAGTGGCCTGGCCCGAACCGTTTCCATTTCTGTTCTAAAAATACATATTGGGCTACTTATTTGTTTCTGCTTGCACTCTAATGAGATATTCATTTATTCTATTCTATTCTATTTTAAAGGAAAGTGAAGATAATGAAGGAAAAATTGATAGCGCTATAGGCGAAAGCACAAAATCACAAGCGTTGACAAGTGCTAGTTGAAAAGGCGAAAGCGACGATAAGCGAAAATTTATTTTATATATATATATATGTATATATATATATACATATATATGCCAAATCTATTTCAATAAAAACATGTGCTTATTTTTATTGCATTTAAATGTGTTGGATTATTAAGTTGCTGAAATTCAAGCAATACGAATTCATACATCGGGTAAAACAGCTTTTACATTTCACGAACGTACTTTTCAAAAAATTAAAATATCCAATATTCAGCAATTCAATTAAAAAGAATAGTAATGAAAATTTCATGTCGTATTGCTACTACGATGTCAAACCGACGTCGTAACGATGAAATTTTTCTAGCTGGTTATGTCATTTTGATCTAAATGAGCTTGTTTCAAACCTAAAAAATGTTGAGTTTACGTCAATAGCAATTACAAATATATAAATATATACATGTATATTACATATTCGATGCCAAATTCTAGTTGTTTTTATAATTCATATTTTCCTATATGTTTGGCAGCTATCTATTATCATATAATACTGTCTTACAGCACAGCGAAAGCAGATATTTGTAATAAATTTTTAGAATTCATAATTTAGACAAATAACATTTAAACATATATTTTGTAAACTGAGTCATTTACACTTTAAGAATCAAACATATCGACATTAGTTACTTAATTTATTAAAATTTAATAATTATTTAAAATAATATATTTAGATCTATGAGAAATTTAAAAATATAGTAACAGTATATTATTTCAAAGAATATACATATTACTGGGGATTACGTGATTATATTACATACACTACTGTAACTTCGCAGACAAATGCAGAAAAACACATACCCTCAAAAATATGAACACTTTGTAAACTTTCAAACCATACACATTGAATTTTCACTGCTCTCAATATTAGGGTCCACCACAAAGGAACGTTGTAAAAACATTGTAATTAATTATATGCAATTTCAAAGTTGCGTAGCGGATCTACATTTCATTTTTCAACAACGAATTTATAGATTTGTATTTTAAATCAATTTAAAATAATGCATGAATACTTTCGCAGATAAATCCGCTGTAATATCATTTGGGAAATTAAGTCAAACTTAGCCCAATCCTATAATACTCTTTCAAAAAAATTCTCTGATTTCTGGGTTGCTACCATAGAATTTGGGATGCTTAAAACTTCGAATAAACCTGCAAACTGAAATTGAATTACCTAAGCTTAAATTTGGAAGAGTATATGATACTAATGTAAAATTTCACGTGTAGTGCTTACATAAACACTTTTTAATGTGAAAATCAGATTTCTTACCTCATTATGATGAAAAAAACAGCATATATATATATATATATATATATATATATATATATGAAGATGATCAATTTTATGAATTTTATCCAAAAATCTAAGAATGTTTTAATAATATAAGAGAACAAAAACCTTTCATCATGAAATTGTGCAGTTATTTGAAATATTTTCTTTGTAAGAAACTGATTCTTTTACAAATGGCTAAAAAACAATTTTTCATGTGTATGTTAATACAAGAAAAAATTCTGGAATAACGCTTGGCTGCTCATACTGGCCTTGTTGTTCACTCAGTAATGAAATACGACGTATTTATGTAATATACCCAATAAAAAATAATGAATTAGGAAATTTATAAATTAATGCTAGAGTGACCAAACTATTAAAAATAAAATTTATATATGATAAATAATTGTTTTGAGGGAAGTGTTAATGAATTATACAGGCAAACAGTGATGAATTATTTGATAATTAATATGTTGAATGATTTAGATGTATAAGTATATTATAAATTATATATGGTACATATTTCAATATAAATATGCGTATATGTATAGCATTGTAGTTATAAATTCGAAAAACTTTGCATTGAAATATACAAGGATGACAAATTACTTAACTTTGCATGTAATTTGGTAAAATTTCAAACCGACAAGACCACAACGTTTGAGGTATATATATATATATATATGATGTCTCTCCTTGTAGCTTATATGCCTTCATTTACATCACTATGATG
>CABFPE010000012.1:235055-246939 GCA_900660155.1 Hofstenia miamia
GTTGTTAAAGTCTTGTCGTAAAATATTATATATATATATATATATATATATATATATATATAAATTAATATTAATAGACAAATAAAAAATTTTAACTGTATAAGCTAATATTTCCATAATATATTTATGCAAGGATAATTGCAAAACCTATTAATGACAAATCAGATCGCAAGAAGATTTTGTTAGCATTATTGAATGAAATTTCACTATGAGTTTGAAATACATAGCAATGGATTTTTTAAAATTTTCTCAACTAAAAAGTGTTTACCCCAATTTTGCCCAATGTGTACCCACTTTAGAAAAATATTACCCCATACCGGCCCCGATTTGCCCCGCTACACGTGCATCTCTGATTAGCACACTATATCAAAGATTATCAAAAGTGTTGAAAATATTGCATCGAATCATACATCCTCTAATCCTCAATTTTATTATTACACTTCATTTCAGCTCAATAAATTCAATAGCAAAGTTCTAAATTTCATATACTAAGTCTTTTTTATCAAAACAATTTAAATAATTTCATATTTCTTCAGTTAATCTTCTTTCCACTAGGAATTTGTCAAAACCTGTGATTGCTTACTCAAAAAATATTTAAGCTCTTATGACTCAAAGACTAGTGAAAATATATAAAATCTGAAACGACTACACAATGGAAAATTATCTCTTCGTTCGTTTCAACCTATCATGGTCTCTAAATTCGTATGGCAAACAATTAAAGATTTCGGGTGTCTGTATAAGGAAGGAATTGGAAGCATAGGTGTTTTTAATTTGCTCCAATTTAATGTTCTTTTTTGTTTTGAGTTGTACTTAAGTTTATCATTGATTCCATTAGGAAAAGCAACACTTTTACCAGAGGTAACCAAAATATAATATAAATATGTTAAGTACAATACATATTTGGTTGGCCTTAGGATGCGAAATTGCTTATAAAAGTGGCTAACATGTGAAAATTTTATAACATTTGCAATAAGTCCAATTGCCCAGTTAGACATTGTGTCAATTTTCTTCCATTTCATAAAGTATTTACCTAGTGTTAGGAAGGCGCCATAATTGATAATACCGTATAGGTTTGTTCTACAAAAATTTATTAAAATTGGTTTTGGTATACAGTTCCTTAACAAATTTGCATTGAAACCAGCTAGTTTTCTAATTTTGTTATTGATGAATTCTGAAAAATCAAGGTTTTCGTTGAAGGTAACACCGAGATAGGTAAATAATATATATTATGTATACCATGCCGACCATTCAAGTGCTTAGGCGACCTCAATTTTCTAATTGTAGTTGGAATATTAATTAATAATAATTTAATATTTTTATTAAAATGCATAATTCAATTTAAATTAATAGCGAATTTGATTAAACACACATGTACATAATATTTAAAAGACCATTTTAAATGTTTGTGAAACAAGTATACTAACAATTTAACTTTCTATTATTTATTACTACACTTTTAAAATCTTATGCGCATATAAGAAAAATTCCCACAAAAAACATTGTTGTAAAAATAATAATAACTTGTTCTTCAATTAAGCATGTATGCAGAACACCGTTTGTCTATTACAGGAATTTTAAAACTGCTTCTCAAAGTATACATTCCTACGAAGCAAATTTCATATAAATTGTTAATTATACACGCTTTCAGTTTCCTAGAGAAAGGAGGATATTTGTGCATGCATACCCCCGTTCCCTCACCTACCAGACATCTACATTGGCAGAAATGTTCGACCCAACCTGCCTCTGCTTGTTTAATGATGTCAAATCACCCCATTTTAATATTTTTGTAAAATTCTTTTCTAATTTTTCTGTTTACTAGACCAAGGTTGGATACATTAGAAACTTATTTTAAAATGTATTTTTTTTCTGCACATTGCATGAAAAGTATATTGCATTCACGGTGCTTGTGTTAATTTGCATGCATTGTTGCATTATAGTTAACTATTTTTCAATTTCGCCCATTTTTTCAACAACGGTTTCTTAGAAATTGCATACAGGCGTTACACAAGATTGCCTACGTTTTTTAATTGTTAAGATGCACCTGCAGCTAATAAATTTTTCAATTTATGAAATATTTATTTAGCAGCAGGTGCAACGTAAAATATAATTAGAATTTATCTATTCTACGTATATTATGTATATACTGTATCATTTAAGCATCCATAAATAATGCATATCCAGTATATTTACGACAAGGCTGACAAAGAGTTGGTTTTAGATTTCAGTATAAAATGAATTACATTAAGAGTGTTAATATATAATGCTAATGAAGTAAATACCTAAGGAAGTATTGAAATTGTGGCTTAGTTATATTTTGATGCGCCAAGCCAAGGCCTACTTTAATCACGGCCTGGCGATTTGCAGTACCAAAAAACGAAAAATAGCAATAAATACTCTTGCAAGTAAAAAATTAGTGTAAATTTTGGTCCAAATATGCAATACAAAGAATATAAAAATTTCCCATCAAATTTGTGGATTTACAACCATTGCATTTGCTTGGCAACAAAAAAGGGTTCATCAAACAATTAAAGGTTTTCACAGGCAAAGAAGTAATTTAAATTTCTAGAATTCTTCCTCTCAAAGTAGAAAGGTTAGAGCCACATTTCTGCTTTTGTAGATCTATATTCTCTGATTTTTATGAGGTCAAATCATAAATTTTGATATTCAGAAAGATGATTGTTTATTGGTAATTGCCTCATTATATTTAGGTGGTTTTTACAATTTTCAAGGAAGCAAATCGCCCCCAAAAAGTGCATAGATGTGTGTACAATAGCTCATTCTTTGATTTGGCTACTTAAAATGATTCGTTACGTCAAATCTTGGTCTGTGGCGAAGTGTGTTTGCGGCCTCATTTTTGTTAATTTTACTGCAAATCGCCAGGCCGTGATTACAGTAGGCCTTGGTCAAGCGCATTGAAAAGTAAATAAAACGAGAGTGTTTTTGGTGTCAAATTGGCTCTCAGTTAAAATTTCGGTAGGGTCAACATAACTTGAACAATTTACAGCAATAATCTACGATGCATTAAGTACTTATTATACGTCACTAATAGAAATTTTAGCTGTTTCTTATAATTCCTATATTCCATGATTTTTACTAGCTAGTTAGTACCAAAATATTTTCTCTTATAAGAATAGAGAATGCATAGTCATGCTTTGGTTAACATAGTTGTTGCCATTATGATAATTTGCCACGGCACTTCCAACACTTCTATTGAATTTTTAGTTGTTGAAGACCATAACCATGGAACTGAAGTATATAAAAGGCTTACAAATATTGAGCTTTTATTGAATATAATCGTAGCGTGATAGTAATAGCAACATTATCATAAATCATCATAAAAAATAATGTACAATGCGGTCTTTATACATGCAACATCCAGCACTTGTTGCTTTACCATTAATCCAGTACTCGTCAGTTTACCATATGACAGACTTGTAAACGCGACTAAGTAAAATCAATTATATTAATTATTCATATCATACTTCCCATCTTTTTTTCTTTTAATACTGCAGATGATAGGATTCTGACGTTAGCATCTCCAGGCGTTTAAGCGACTTAGACATTCGGGATGATCGTCGTGGGCAAAATAACCCTGACTGTGAAGTATCTTTGGAAGATTTGGAAGATTCCATAATATCATTGATAGTAAGAACGTCTGGATTAGCACTCTGGTCTACATCAGGATATATTTTGCCACGACACTTCCAACACTTATTTTGAACTTTTAGTTGTTGAAAACTATATACATGCTACAAGTACGAGAATTGAAATAAGGAGATTAGTTGTATTCTATTTAGAAAATTTCAATAGATTACGTCTACCATGCCAATACTACTTTTGAAACGATTGTGGTCAGGTATGAGAAACATAGATGTCCAATTGACAGGACTTGCTCACTATAAATTTTTTAATTCTAAGATATGCATGATATTAACAAAATGTTGACAGACGTCCGGTAAACAAGCAGGTGCGTTTCATTAAATTTTTGCACTCTCAGAGGCAACAACAATATTTACATTTCCATTATTTAACAATTAGAACTGGTTTACTTTTTTACTACATGGGGTTTGGGTAATTTGAGTACCCCAGAAATATTTTTGAATAATACAAATAGTTTATGGCTTAAACAAATTTAAGAAAGATGCATGTTAGTGTGTTACAGTTTCATAACTTAACCCGATAAAGCATCGTCTGATATCCAGTTCTTCTAAGACATTTTGAGGCCCTACTCTGCTAAACAATTCTTCGTGTTTGTTATGGTCCCGGTAGTCATTAATGTTTTCAATTTGAATATCACACTTCCATCAGAAATTATTAAATGATAAACTAAAATATAACTAAATTTAACAAAATTAATACAGATTTTATTATTTTTATGCAAATGAAATGCCTAATGCTAAAACACTAGGGTGAGAATTCTTCATAATCAGCCCATAGAGATATCTTGTCCCAGTCCTGATCCCGGTCCCGGTCCCGTATCTTATCTCGAAGTAATATTTTTGGTTCCGGGATCTGGTCTCTGAAACTGCTGAACCAGCTGCCGAATCAAAACGACGTACCGCTCCCGTGCACTTCTAATGGCAAACCTGGAAACAGTCCGGGTTGGGCTGGATATGCTGCGTGTCTACACAACCCACAAAATATGGATGTAGGCTGTGGCGGACCGGGACAGAACAAAATGTACTCCTGGCTAATCTTGCAAATAAGATTTATTTAATTTCCATGTAGGTTTTCGGTTTGTTTTGTAACTTTTCGTTAAGCAAACTATTCCAGCCTGTTAATTAATATCTCTTTTGGTTTTTTCGTACAATTTCTGTTTGTTTCTGCTTTGCTCGGTATTAGTAAAATACTATCTATTTGACTAATTATTGTGCGGCAAAGTAAAGGAAATATGCAAAGTTGAGCAGCTATGGGCTGGGCCCAATCAATTTTTAAGAAGTATGCACCTGTGAACATGCTAAAAACAATGGACCATTTACTCCCAAGGCTTGATGTTTGCAATAGCGAACTAATTGTGGGTATGCAAGCATTGCAATTAAACCGGTTGCTACCATGCATAGTGCACTGTAGTTTAATTACAAAAAAAAATTAGGCCAGATTTATCCTTCAACCAATCTTCCTGGAATCTAAGCATAAGAAATCATAAAAACACTTTAACATCCTAACTTATTTCAAAATATTGGTTGAGTGCCAACAGTGGACGATGGCTACAGATTTTGTACCCAACCCGCACCTACAACGTTTGTAACCAACCCAACCCACACTGGCATATTTTTAAAAATTCTGTACCCAACCTGCACCTACACTAGATAATTATACTTGCACCGCACTCACAGATTTTCAAACAAAATAATGAGGCGCTATCTAGAATCAAGTAGTTTTCCCGCTTAAAATTATTTTATATTATGAAATGATCAGGGATGCGATTTTATTGAGTCAAAAAACTGTCAAAATTGCGCAACAAATTGCGTTTGAAAATCACCAAAAATTGCGGTAAAATTGCGTTTCAGAAAACAAGTTTATTAACTGAAATACCATGAAAATAACACAAAATCAATTACAAATGGTCATTCCAAGAGACTATTAGATTAAATTTTATGTGTTCCACTATCAATCTTGTCCTCTGTGGGTCGAGAAGATGTCCCAATGACGAGAATCTATATCCAATGCTAACAATTGGGGAATTCAATAATTGCATGGAATCCTCAGATGATGTTTCATTTAACGAAAATATGTGACGTTTACCACATCTGTAATTGTGAGAAGTTGGTTTAAATCAGGATTTTTTTCCAAAATCATGTCAAACCGTGACTTGTAGGGTTCAATCAACAAACCACTTCTGACTTCTTGGAAAATTGTCACCACGTTTGCTAAAGGCTGTCCATTTTTTGTAATGATTCGATAACTTCAGGCAACTTCCCAAAATGGCTGCTGGCAAATAACAATTCTGCCCCTAGGTCATCTTCCTTTGACAAAATAAGGTTCTTGCACTTTAATACAGCATCTGTATCGTCGTTTTCAATCTATTGCATGAAATCCTTAATTTTTTTTGAAGTTTTCACATTAGAATTTTGCTGCATTAATCCATGTTCCCCACTGTGTGAAGACTGGCTGTGGCGTTAGCAGTACCCCGTTTTTTCCTTGTACAGTTTTTTGCGACTATTGCTTTTCAGAAGAACTTTTTTCATGAGCGATATAAACTGGTCCAAAACAGTGTTTCGATTACGTACATATTCGGCAAGTCTATGAATTGTATGGGAGATTGCAAGTAATATGTAAAATTTCAAACGTTTCTTTCAGAACTTACCCTGCTTTTATCATATCATGTAATTTTTTTAAGGGAATGGCATTAATAAAACTTTGATTGTGCAGTTAATAATGCTCGCCTCAACTTGATTAGGATTCTTTAATTATTTCTACTGTAAATATGATTTGGAATCACACTGTGAAGTAAAAGAATTTGGTGAAATATCTTGGGACGAAAAACTTTAATTGTTTATTAACTTCCAAAAATTTTTTTTTCATATCTGTCTTCCTGATTAATGCATTGTTTGGTAATCATTTTCTTTCCACTTCAACTTTGTAATTGATGAAGACCATTCTTTAGCATTTGGAATCCACGCCCTATTTTGTGCTTTTAACATGAAAGATGCTCAGATTACTGATTCTATTTCTGATCGAAGTTGTGGTCTGATGCTTGCGCAGGTCTAGTTTAACAGTTGAACCATTTGTAATCCTAAGAAGTAAAAATAAATTGTCACAGGACAACCTATTTTGAACAACAAGGAACGATTAACAAAAGACAAAACAAAGAAATGTAATATCGAATTATGACAAATATTAAGAGTACTTGACACGAATGCTGAAATGAAGATCTTGTAGATAAGATAGTACGAAAAATCGATATTTTAGAGAAAAGACTGAAAACACACAAGTATAATTACAATGAAAAAAACAATTTATGAGAAATTTGCACTTGGATGTGATAGTGCATGTTCAGCTGAGAATATATATATATATATATATATATATATATATTGCTAATTAAAGCTTGATTTTGATAAGCAGAAAGCTTCTTATTCCAATGGCAATGGTGGTAGCCATAATGAAGCACCTTTTTCTTCTGCAAGTTGGATGGCTCTTCTTAAGATTTCATTCAAAACGTACACAGTGAAAGCTCCATATGAAACTATTTTTTGTCTTTGAGCTTTATAAAATCTAAAACTACTACAAGTCATAAACAAAATGTTAAATTCCACACGTTTATAATGACAATTACAACACATTGGCCAACATGACACATTCGTTTAAAACTTGAACTATTTGTAATCCTAAGAAGTAAAAATAAATTGTCACAGGACAACCTATTGTGGACAACAAGGAACGATTAACAAAAGACAAAACAAAGGAAATGTAACATCGAATTATGACAAATATTAAGAGTACTTGACACGAATCCTGAAATGAAGATCTTGTAGATAAGATAGTACGAAAAATCGATATTAAATTAGAGAAAAGACTGAAAAAACACAAGTATAATTACAATGAAAAAAACAATTTATGAGAAATTTGCACTTGGATGTGATAGTGCATGTTCAGCTGAGAAACCGGATTAACAGATACACTTGGATGAGAAAATGCGTCTTTCAAGCTTGATTTTGATAAGCAGAAAGCTTCTGATTCCAATGGCAATGGTGGTAGCCATAATGAAGCACCATTTTCTTCTGCAATTTGGATGGCTCTTCTTAAGATTTCATTCATATCTCTTCTGATTTTGTTATAATATTTCTGTTGTTCATAAGTCTTTTGTCTTTTTCTTACCTTTTTGATAGTAGAATGAGCTTCAGGTATGTCCATTACGATTTGAATGTTTCTTTCAATTATCGCCTGAACATATGCATGAGAATACTGTGGCATAATCCATCAGAAGCCATGTGTGGTCAAAATGAGAGAAAGAATGGAAGTCACTAAGACTAAATTGTAATATGGATTAAATTGTACAACACATGGATATGATAGATTATTTAATTTGTAAAATGTTTGAAGCAGTTTGATATTTAAATTAACTCAGTAGTATTTGGCAAACATCAAGATGACCAAACAGCATACACTAATTAACACTGACATTGCGTAATTAAAGCAGAACTTAAAATGCAAGGGAAAATTGTAAACAAGCTTCAATCAACAGGTACTAGCCGAGTATTTGATTATTTACTGAAATGTGCTATAAATATACAATGATTGTTAGAATCATTGATGAACAAATTTTATTGGATTCACTACTTTACTTTCTGTCAGGTTATTTATTATTTAAATGGAAGGCTAGACGTTCAAGCACTAGAGTAATCGTATGATGGTCCCTGAATACAATTATAGGAATTCTGGAGCAGCCTCACACTCAGCCATTCCAAGTGGGTGAGGGTGGTAGCTGTAGATTTCTTGATGTGCTTATAGGTTACAAATAGGGATAGGGATTTTGACTCCCAATGCCTTCATATTATTATGATTACTTTTAGATTGCTCTACATGTTTACTGTACAGTTCCTTTGTACGTTGTATTTACTATCTAGTAATTTAGTGGACTGTTGACTGGTTTATGAACTACCTTTATTGCCGACTGCATTGATTGTTCACATGTACGAAGGGCTAACATGTATTACTCTATATGTAGGGTTATTATATGTAAGGAATGATAACAAGCTAAAGCACCACGGTTGCATTATTTCCTTTTATTCACCTAATCATAATAACAAGGACAATCAATGCACTAAATTGTTAAGTTATCACACACACGCTATCACTGAGGTAAACATCCACACACACCGATTCACCAATGGTTTCCATCTTGAAGTTCAAGTAAAAGCTGGAGCTGTTACCAACAAAGATGTCTCTGGATGTGCATAGCACAGCGCCGGGTTTCGACCCTGTATTCCATCCACTTCTCTCGATCTAAACAAGTAGTGATTAGTTAAGCATTTAGAATAGCTAATGCAGATTTATTAAGTTAATTAACTATACAACAAGTTATGGTGAGAGAATCAGGAATCTGTCATATCCTAAACATCGCATATACCCTGATATCCCCTGATAATGGAATAGCAACTCATAAATAACTGCGGAATAAGTATTGGCAAGATTCTACAATACCATATAAAATATACAATTATTGTATATCCTCCACTCATTGATTTTTTCCCTTTTTAAAAAAAAATTTAATTCAAATAGTAAGATCACTAATTTGTTGGAAGAAATTATCGAATTTCATTTCCAAAAGGACCATCCAGTAGAGTCAGGACAAAATGGTCCAGGGTTAGGGTGTTTTTCCATTCAATTTATTAAGCTGTTATGACAAATGAGTTTCCAAATTGACAAGATAGCAACCAAATCAACGTGGTTTTCCACAATTATATAAGCATCATTTATATAATTATAACTAGGCCTACAACATAACACAGAAAGAATCGATGGATTTCTTGTAACTTAAATGATTAAGAGGGGGACATGAAACTACCGCATTATAATTCCTTGCCTTATCAAATTTTGATCCAATGGAATAGCATTATATATTAAAATGTATGCTCGGGACTATCTCAAACCGCTTTTGGAATTTTAGATTTATCAAAATTGGATGCACTATAATGTACAAAAGAAAATGCTAAAATTCACACTATTACTGTAATATGTAATGTAAAACAATTAATATTTTTGTGTGATCGTTAAATTGACAAACTTTATATATGCGTCCATGCATCATAGGTGGTTTTCCTACTCAAATCGAACGTTTTTGCGTAAAGGGATTAAGTGTAAAACATTACATTGTGCGCCTGAATCTACTTTCATACTCACGAGAAAGTTAAGAATTCTAACAGTTGCAGTTATCTCTTTGTGATGTCTAGCATTCAGCTCTGGTTCTTAAACAATTAACAAATTGGTCTATCTTCATTAAACCTCTGCCTGTTTTGTAAAATTGGTATCTTTTCAAAGACCTCGTTTGCACTGCAGCTTAAATGATCATCACATTTTTTTACAATATGCTTCTATCTTCTGACACTGATCAATGAAAGTTTTCAAATATTTCATTCGCTTGATCCCCTATGCATCTTAAACAAATTCCAATCCGAACTTTATGTGGTTTTCCGCCAGCTTCAATGGGGTTCATAAATAATATTACATAATCTCGCTTCCATTTGTGCCATTCAGCTGCTATTTTGGGATGTCAACTTCAATGAATCGAAAGACATCTCTGTCACCATGTAATATGTAATGTAAAACAATTAAGATTTATTGTGTGAACCTTAAAATGACAAACTTTATATATGCGTAATTTACAACGGACGCGTTTAGCCTTACATCATGTTTACCATGATTACTACTAGTAAGTGTCCTAAAAGTTAATGTAGCACAATTACAATAGCCGTCTATATAATTTAATGGAGTAAACCTGTTTTGGAGACCTATTGCTCCATGAATATTTGCGTTATCAACACAGTTTACATACCATTCGATGTGTGTTGAATAGCTCTGACAAATTTATTTTTAATTTTGCGATTTCATCAATTTGGATGGTTTTGCAGCAAAAATGTAATCGATCAAATCTTGCTTCATACACAACAATTCCTTTAATTAAAATGAAGTTTCATATCATAACCCCGAATTTTATTGCTATGGCTGTATACCATTTTGTAAAATTGGCAGAAATAATTCGAATCAATACATGCTTCATTTTTTAGAAAGACACACGAGAAGCTTCGCAATGACATTTTTATTGGACTTGATCTTGATAGACTTGCCATAGTGGAGAATTTGCTAGTTGTTTAAGTGAACTACTGAAAACCGCCTTTTATAGTTTAAACAATATTGGCAATGATTTTAGTTCTTTCAATTATCGCACAACGAGAAACCAAATTAGTTGATAAAATGATGAATGTTTTTCTAAAGTGGTGCATAAGCTATAGCCCTAAAATCCCCTCAATACATCACTATTTTGACACTATATTGTGAAACTAGACCTTTATTTCCTATCAGCATGTAGAAAAATCCACCAAGCCAACCACGGAACAAATGATGGCAAAAATAAATCTGCTCTGAGGTTTGATTTTAATTGCTGCATCATTAGAATGTTTTTTTAATTATTTTTTTTATTGTAGCACAGAAAAATATTTTTCGCAAAAATATACTTAATTTTTGAATTCAGCTCATCAAAATTAACCAAAAAAGTTTTTCTTTGTGATTGCAAAAAAAATACTTTTTTGTAAACTGTGTAGTTTTAATGAGTTTCTAGTTCATAGATGACGATATGAATAATTTGGACTGTTGCGTTTTCAAAAAATTTTATAATTATTTGGTTGAAGTGGAAGGTAACAAGTATTTGTACAATGACGAAAAGCAACACAGTGATTTTCTAAGCTTAAGTCCTTTGTGTAAATTGACAGAATTTTTCCATACATCATTTTTTCCAAGATGTGTCTTCAAAGTGTATTCATTTGACGATGAATTTATTAAATTATTATTTTTCCTTAGACATCATTATGCATAGCATGTGAATTAAAACGTGCCAAATAATTGCAAAACAATTTAATTCATTTAACACTGTCAATCATCGCTCGCCATCAAATACAAACGCATTCAGTAGGATTACCTGCGAATCCTTCACTTCCAAGATTTACTTGTTGCAAGAGTAAAACACCGCGAATTTGTTTAGGAATATGTGATTGACATCATGATTATCAATAAGCCCATTTACAGCCAAGATAATGATTTTGTAGATTAAGTTAGTGATCCTGATTATTTCAATAAATATTTCATTGATTGTAATGGTACTTGCTTATTAGATGCATAATAATGCATATGAATTTCTTACAATTACATAATTACAGCTTTTTAC
>CABFPE010000012.1:263590-274180 GCA_900660155.1 Hofstenia miamia
ATAATTTTAAATATATCAAAAGTTTCAGCATTGGAATTTATCATCAAAACTTTAAAAGAAGATTTCATCCGGCAAGTGAATAAAATATCTCGAAATGAAAATCATCCGCTCTTTAATGCAATAAACATCAAAGATACTGCGTATCAGGGTTGTCTGCGTATGGCATCAAATACAATATTCTGTAGAACAAAGAAAATGAGTGATTCTTTTGTAGCTGTAGCTAGAAAATTCCTCACTTATAATACCTTGCCTAATCCATTGTTGTAATTTCTTATTTTTTTGTATATTTTGAACTTATTCCCTTTTATCATGTATTTGATATAGGAATTAAAGCAATTATTATTATAATTATAAAAAAAACATCGTTTGTTTGTTAATACACATTTTAATTGAATTTGTTTAAACTTTTAATAGTCATGTGTTTTATACTGTGATCTATCATCTCATTTGAGTTGTTTATTAATCATTAATTTAGATACTTACCGTGCGAAATTCATAACGTGCAAACACACTTTGCTTATGTTTCCTACAGCATTCCCATCCCTACATGAAGGTTTGACGAATATTATCATTGTTCATTGAACTGTATATGGAATTCGCTATATGAATTTTATCATTTATTAGTGATTTTCATATTTTCTTTGTAAATAAATTTATTTTTTATAAATATTCGTTTTCTCTGTATGGTGAGAATATGCATCTGTGAAAGCATGTATTTTTATTTTTAAAATTATTTATTTAATGTCTATAAAAATTGGTTACATTTTAAACAATAGGTTGTAACAATTCTAATCTCATGGGATTTTCGAAAATTCCTCAACTTCTATATGTATAAAAAATTGGTTACATTGTAAACAATAGACTGCAAACAAAATTGCTTGCCAACAAAAACCAATATATTCCAATGACGTCAGAGATACACAGACGGCCAAAGTACACAATTACATCATATCCATGCCCGCCAGGGTCAAAGGTCAATTTGTGTAACGTGCTTCTGCGCAATTGTTACTACTAATGTGGTTTATGATTGTGTACAGCGCGTGTCTCAAACTTTCTGAGGGATATCTACACAAAAAGAGCTGATCATTAAGAATGGAGAGAATTTATTTTTTTTAAAGTTGGAATTTTTAATGAAAAACAGTGAATCTTCACAAACATTTCAATCAGCAATACATTTTAGTACAAATTTCATTTTGTTAAAGAACTTTTTCTAAGCGTTTTGTTCATGTCCCAGTATTTCTAAATATCATAATAGAACAGAAGAAGGTTTCTTGAGAATTTGAAAAAACTCCTTTAGAAAGACTACAGGCAATTGCAGAAAATGCTTCCACTAAAAAGTGAGCAATTAGATCTCTACAAATGTAAATTATTGTCATTAAAACTACTCTCAAATTCATTTTCAACTGAATCAACAACCTGGAAGACAAGTCTAACAAAAGTAATTTCATATCAATCAGAGGATACCGTTCACGCTGCAAGGCCCCTAATAGAAAGTGGGATCCATATGCCATAGAGTCGTCATCATCAATAACAAACTAAAATGAAAACGATGAAGAAATATAACATTAATTAAAAACACAGACGTTGTGAAGAAAATTTTGAAATTTAGTGAACAAATTCAACAATTTTTCTTCACATGTTAGTTCACCAAATTAATCTAATTAAGAGATTTCAAAGCATAATTCAGTCGAATATCTAAGTCGATCTTTCTTAGAAGAACTGATCTAGTTAGCAATAGATGCACTATTTATTTTGATTTAAGTACTCCGCTTTTGATTGATTTCTCTATAATCCTACGAAATAATAGTCTATATTCATGATCAGACCATAATGGCAAACAGCATGCAGTGACCACAACATTTCCAAGATTAGATTAATGAAGTAGATTACACTGTGCTTGAGGACCATCAGGTTCATAGCCATTAATTTCGATGGAGTCTCTAAAAAATTAAAACATAGCTGTTGAATTTTGATTGCATTATATTTTTCTAAGCTTATATAATTTCTGTGTTATTATTCTGCAAACTTTTTGATGCAATATCAATTAAATCTAGAATATTTGTATCAAAATGGGAATAAAATAAAAATAAATTTAGGTGGTAGTAGTAAATAAACTATTAGCCTCACAATGATAATCAATTTTACATTCAAATTTAGCATAGAATAATTCAGGAGCTAAGGAACTATATTATTATTATTAGAGGACTGAACCAATGTCCTTCCTATAAAAAGTTTAAATTTCTTAAAATTAAGATTTGATGCTGCCTGGGACAATTATTGGGGAGGCATCAGCCTTCTCAGCCGCCCCTATTCCTTAGCCTCTGGAATAATTTGTTAGTTATAACTTCATTTTTAATCTTTTCACCATGCAATTTGGCAACAGCGGGTTTTCTAAAAATGTTTAAAGCGTTGAAGATGAAAAAAATAATCACTGATCAAGGCACTGACCTCATTAATTCCTTAACAGCAATATAACCGAGAGAGAATCCCATCAACAAAGTGAATGTTATTGTAAAGGTTTTGCCAAAAATATCATGACGTTGCTAGCAGGTTCTGAATTTAACATCCGTATTCTAGTACAATAGACTTTGTTAAGGTAAATTTAATTAATCTGATTATCCATGCTTCAATCTCAATCAATCTAGTCCATAACGCACATGGAAAACTGTGAACTGTTTTAGTCAAAATTTCTTGTTTCATTGTGTATTTAGCGTTGGCTGGTGATAAATTGGCGATTAGTAAAAACTTGGCAATAGATGGCCCGTTCCACGTTCATTCAGAAGGCTATGATATGACGTAAGCATCGTTTGAATATATGAGGACAGAAAAAAATTTATTCCTCCCTTACTGAAAGTAAAAAAGCATGTTTTGATATAATGAGAATGCTAAAGATTGTTTGTTTGATATAAGTGATACGAATGCCTTATACATGTATATTCTTTTAAAAGTTTTGTTGTCTGGAAAAGTAATGGCACCAAGATATGTCATTGCGGATTGAAACAACTCTCCCAGTTGATCGGTGGCATTGCTCATTTATTTATTTTTTATGTTAAGCAATTTAATTATTATATGCACGTTTAATACATTATTTGTTCATCTGGATTACTTCAACTTGCAATTTGTTTGCGTCGCTGACGGTTGGTTTTGATTACTGCTCCGAGAGCTTAAGTTAAACAATTCGAATCATTTTGCACATCACCTTATTCTTACGTAGGAAAATTCTCTAACGACTATCAAAGAAATCAATCAAAGATAAGTAATTATAACTGTATATTATCTAATTATTAGATAAATGTCGTCCCCAAATCTTTCATTAGAAAGTATTATTGATCCCCTAGATAATATCTCAAAATTGGTTAAAGATGTCTTCGCAAGCAAGCGACAAATCACCAGTAAGGTCCAAAACGATATTCTGGAGAACATTTCGAATGTTAAAAATGAAATTATTCGAACTCTTGCTGACAAATTACAACATCAAGTTCCCCATGTAACTCATGTCCCAACTCCCCAAAATTCTTACGCAAATGCTCTAAAAGGCAATAAGGTATTGCATAAGAGGCAAACTTCTAGAAAATTAATTGTCAAAGTGCAGGACAACCCTGTTACTCGTGAAAGTACGAAACAATTTGAGAATGTTCTCTCTAAGAAACTGAATGAAAACTCGCCTGGACTAATAAACAGTTACGGAACAAAGAATGGTTCTATTGTCCTTAACTTCTCTAAACAAGGTGACATTGATACTGTAATTGAAGAAATAAAGAGCATCGGATATAAAAGTCATGTCTCAGAACAATTAAAACCAAGTATTCAACTATCTTATACACCAGCAATTTTAGGGAAACCTAATAAAACAACTTTTCTTAAGGAATTAGTGAAGAACAATAGTTGGTTGCAAAATCATATTGATAAAGAAGAAGATATATCTTTTTTATATTCGTATCAACTGAAAAGTGGAGACTACAATGTTGTTTTTTTAGCGTCTGCTTCTGTTCGTGAGCAAATTATAAAACATGGACATCTTCAATATGGATACAAAGTATGTCAAGTAAAAGACATTATTAAACCTAGACAATGTACAAATTGCTGTAAATTCAATCACACTAAGAAACAATGTAAATCCACACAATCTTCTTGTGCCTTTTGTAGTGAAAACCATCCTATAATTAGTTGTAGGAAAAAGGAAGAAAGCTCAAACCATCAGTGCATCAATTGTATAAATTCAACAAATACAATTTACAAAAATGCTGCATCATCACATAATGCTTTCTCCAATTCTTGCCCTATTTATTTGAATCAAAAGGAAAATCTTTGTAATAGGATTGATTGGGGTTCATCTCCTCCACAAATATGACTAGATTCAGATATCATTTTACCAAATGTATTATTAGTAAATATCTGCTCTTTAAAGAAGAAGAATACGTCTAATAGAAAATCATCTGAATTATTAAGTCTAGACCTATATAAATTAAACATTGATATCTGCCTTGTAAGCGAAACATTCCTATCATAGAAAATCCCGGATCATTTTATTGCCATAGAAGGCTATAAATTATTTCGCTGTGATCGGGAAATATGTTGTTGTAGAAAAAGAAATTGCAATCAATTACATCGAGGTGGTGGCGTTTTAATATACGTTCGAAATTGTATAAATGCGCACATCATAGACAAGAGATGTGATCTAGAAAGTTTATGGCTATATTGCAATCACCCTAAATCTAAAGACACCTATGTAATTAACTTAACGTATTTTCCACCAAAATCTAATAAAAATGATCAAGTAATTCATTATATAACATCAACATATAATAATATTACTCTGGATTATAAAGATCCTAAATTCATTATTGGAGGAGATTACAATCATTTGAACTTTTCAAGGATTATATCAGACACAGATCTTTCAATTGTTGATTCACCACCTACAAGACTGAATGCTAAACTAGATATATTATTGACAAATTGCAAACTAGAACAGCTGGACATAACAGCAATTGAATTAACAGCAAAAACGGATCATCTTGGACTACTTTTAAAAGGTAAAAAACAATTACCATCAATAAAATCCATCGCATATTTCTATGACACCTCCTTCACGTTCAAAAGAAGATTTTGTTATGAAATGAACAATTTAAACTTATCTTCTATATCATGCATAAATAATCCTCACATGGTTGCTGAATTGTTGGATTTCACAATTAAATCAATATTCGATTCTTGCTTTCCAAAGCGTAAGGTCATAATGAGCGATCGTGATCCATCTTGGATTACACCTTATATAAAGTACTTACTAAATTTGAAAAAAGCATATGCTAGAAAACGAAACGTTTCAAAAGCAAACAAAATCATTGCAAGAATTAGGAAGCTTAAATTTGAAAGTATTAATAGATTAGGATCAAAATATTGGTGGCAAGATATTGATAGAGTAACAAATCGAAAATTTAATAATAAACGAATAATCAAATACAAATTCAATCCTTATGTCGTGAATATTGATTTAGCAAAACGTAGTTGTAGAAACGAATTTTCTAATACAAAGAAAGATCCCCCAGAAATAGAGTTAACTGGAACCAAGCCTTATCTAACATTAAATGAAGTATCTAGAGTTATTCGCAATTGTAAGAAAACATCATCTGGTCCAAGTGGTATTAACTATTGGGTTTTTCAACAATATTGGGATATATTGGCGCCGGCATATCATCATGTTTGGAATTTATCTTTAGAAACAGGCGAATTTCCTAAATGTTATAAGATTTCCAATGTAATTCCAATTCCTAAAGCTTCAAATACTGTTAGAAATGATGATGTTAGAGGCGTATCCATTACATCCATATCTGCTAGATTGTTTGAAAAATGTGTTCATAGTGAATACATTGTAAAAAACATAAGAGAACGAGGTGATCCATTACAATTTGCTTATAAAGAAAAATACTCAACACTAGATCATTTAATAACAGCACAATATTTAATATTAAAAGGATTAGAGTCTAAAAATATTGATGGAATGCATACTATAGCTTTCGATTTTAGTAAAGCATTTGATCAATTAGATCAGGAAATTGCAGCATCCAAATTTTCTAAGTTCATTGACAACCCATACATAATACAATGGCTGTATAGTTTCTGTACAAATCGAAAACAAAGATTAATTTGGGATGATTTGGAATGTCCATTGTTATCCATTGAATTGGGATGTTCGCAAGGGACTGTTGGTGGACCGCATATCTATAGCATGGATTCTGATGACTTACGTTCAGTTAAAAATGAATGCACTACCCTAAAATATGCTGATGACACAACTAAGCTAATACCTTGTTATACTTACAACCCTGAAAAGACGAATGATTGCTTAAAGGAAGAAATAGAAAATATTGAATTATGGTCCTCAATTAATAACTTGAAGATCAATACTAAGAAAACAAAACATATTCGATTTTGCCTGAATCATACCCCAATCTGTAAATGTAATTTCAATAAATTAAGTTATGAGACAGTTGATCATGTTAATCTCCTTGGAGTTATTTTTCAGAAATCACTAAAATTCACAATTCATGTCAAAAAATTACTACAATCATTGAAAAGATTAAATTATATTTTTCAAGATCTTCAATTAAACAATTACTCTAGAAAGGACCAAGATAAAGTTTTTGAATCATTGGCATTATCTAAAATACGTTATGGTTTGTCAGTTTATGGAAGCGATAAGAATGCAATCAAACACATTAATGGCTACTTAAGAAGATCATTTAATAAAGGATTTACTTCAAAAATAATTAATATTGAAGATTTATTAAAGACAGAAGATATAAAACTTTACTCCAAAATATGCAATAATAAAAGACATCCTCTATTTACCATCTTTAAGAAGCAAGGGAAAGAGAAAACCGTTACACAATCTGACGAATATCTGCTTCCAATACAATGCAAAACAGAAGCATTCAGAAATTCATTCATTAACAGAGTTATAAAGTATAAATTAAATCACGGACCCCCAAAAGACTCTTTATAACTAAGATAGCACAGCTACGATATTCTGAAATGTAAATACTTTGATTTTTCTAAGGAATATGAAAAAAGGCCCATGAAAGAGAATGCTCATGGTTGATTTACTCAATCTGGCAACAAAAGTGTTAAGTAGTTTGTAGAAAAACACTCTTATTTTGTTAACTATATGCATTCATTTTATTTTATTCTATTTTATTTGTGAACTTTCAAATTTTGTACATCCCTGTAATTGGTTGATGTTAAATAAATTCGTTATTCGTTATTCGTTATTCGTTATTCGTTATTCTCTCTCTCTTGCGTGGGAAATGAAATGGTTAGAAAATTTGTAACGCAAATTTATGTTAAGCCATTCAATTAGTATATGCACGTTTAATACATTATTTGTCATTCTGGATTACTTCAACTTGCTATTTGTGGAAAATCCAAAATAAACAGCAACGAGACAATCCTTTAAATGATCCTTATTTTGAAAAGATGATTAAATCTCTTTCGGAAATTAAACGTTTAATTACCAATTTGCATAGTTCGAAAAGGCATTTAAATGACGTAAGAGAACATGTATCTGAAGTTAAAAGTGAAATAATTCGGGTACTATTTCCACTGGTAACTCAAACTTCTAAACCTACTTCACAAATCCCAATACAATTCAATAAGCAAATACAATATTCTGAAGCTGTTAGCAATTCAGCACGTCATAGGACAAAAAGAGAAGAAAATGAAATGCATTTAGTTGTGAAAATTAGCAATGAGTCTGTTTCTAAAGTCAAAGCTAAAGAATTTGAACATGTGCTAAGTAAGAAATTGAACAACAGAGCACCTGCTTTTAAAAGTTGCTTTGGTACAAAAAATGGTTTAATCCGAATGAATTTTGTTAAAGAAGGAAATTTTAAAGTTGTAGAAAGTATTTCATCAATGAGATATACTGCAAAAATAAACCAAATCTTCAACCCACCTTACAAATGCCCTAGATATCCAGTCAATTTGAGACTCCTTCAAAAGAAAACTTTATCAAGGAACTGATTTTGATCAAATCCTTGGTTAGAGCATGAAATATCTAAAAATCTTTTCTTTGCTCATATAAAGTTAAATCAGGTGACTAATGTTGAATTTAGATGCAGTCCCAATATTCGAAGAAAAATATTTGAATAAAGTTACCTTAAATATGTATATAAAATATATAAAGTGACAGATTTAATCAAGCCTAGAGAATGCACATTATATATAAAGTATTGCACTCAATCACCTAAATTTGCAATGGAAGTCGCATTATGAGTACCTGTAATCAAAGAAATAACTTTTCTGAGTATAAGTGTGGTAATTGTATCAATTCAATTATACCAGAAATTAAAAATGTATCATCAACTCATACAGCTTTCTCAAAAAAATTCCAAATGTTCTTTTGTTAAGTGCTAGATCAATGAAAGAGAAAGTAAATCACAAATCATCAATTTTCAGAAAATCATCTGAGGCACTCAGTTTTGAATATACAACAGCACATTGACGCTTGTTTAGTAACTGAAACATTTCTTTCAGATAAAGTAACTGATCAATACATTACCATTGATAGTTATAATATAAATTGTTTCTTTGTGATCGTCAAATTTGTTGGGTCATTCCATATAAAATTACATCTAAAGCCTAAAAACCAAATTACTGATATTTAATTTATAATAACGTTAACTACCGTTGATATTGTTGAAACTTCCCTGTATAATGCGCATTTTGTGTATAGCATTGTGATTCTCCCACAATAGACGTGTTTATTATTAATACATCAATACATAGAAAGTCTGCAATTTCTGAGGCATGTATTTTTTCATAACTTCTGATCTATGACATGCTTTTTATGATTTTTTTTTAATTTCATATTTCTGTATTCATACTCTTCTCGTTTTATCATTTTTCTTAAAGTTAGTGTAAGATTATAGCGTAATTGATCTAAATTTTTCAATGATGTTTATTGTAACGAAATAACTAAATATTTTATAAATATGATGAATCAATGTGTAATCACACAAGATATGATATTTCAATGTGCTCTTCAAACAGATGTAGCAGCAAATAAAAATGGTTTACTTCACTATTTTAATTACTTAATTTATATGTGTGAATTTGATTTTGTCCTGTAGCGTAACAAGATCACCATATGTTCTGTAGCATAACATGTTAGAACCAAATTGAATCTTATTATTTTGAATGCATTACACAGGCTTGGAAATGGGTCGACACGTGGGTCAGATTCGTTTGGATTGGTGCAAAAATTAGCCGGGTAGGCAAACAAATCTCGGTTCATTGAAATTGAACACATATATTTTAGTTTATATGATCAGTTCCTACGTTAACCTTATTTCAATGGGATTTTTAAAATTATATTAACACTATTTCCACTAAGGCTACGTTTTTGTAATGTAAATTTTTCCGAATTTTTGAATAATGTTATCCAAGACTGTTAAGAAATATTGAATGATTCCCAATAAACAATAAAACGTTTAGAAGACGTCTTATAACACGTCTTAAAATGGTTTAGAGGACGTTCAGAAGACGTCTAGAAGACTTTTAGAAATGGCATCTATGCCCGGTGTAGAAGACGTCTTTAAGACGTTTAGAAATGGTTTAGAAGACGTTTAGAAGACGTTTAGAAGACGCTTAGAAGACGTCAAGGAAATGTTTAGAAGTTGCTTAGAAACGTTTATAAAGCATTAGTAGACTTCATATTTAAAAATCACTAATAATTTATTTTTATAATTCTACTACAAAAAGACAAAACTGCATTATGCAACATAAAAATTGCTGGCAGTCAAAGAAATAAACAATGACAAACATATTATTATTGCCATTTAATTACAACAGTCAAATTCATAATTTTATAATTATGAAATAACTGTATTGGTAATTTGAAAAATGTACAGGTTTATATACTTCAACAATGCACTAATAATTTTGCGTATAATAAATTTAAATTGAACACTTTTATTCTAAATAAATTTAGAAACAAATTTCCGAAGCATCGTTAAAAATATATTGTCAAAAAACTTTGTTCTTGTTAACAAGTAATATTCACTTAGTGCTAAAGCTTTGCAGAAATTATTCTTATAATAACTTGAATATTCACATATAAAATATCTAAAGCATCGATTATATTGGTTCAACACCGATTTCTCGTGTTGATTTCATTTGACAATTGCAATGGCGGGAATTTAGTTCACATTATTCCTCATGTTGGTTTAATTTGACGTATTCAATATTGAAAGCGCCTGTTTACATGGTTTCTTTTTGCTGATATTTATCAAACGATATAAAAAATAATAGGCTAACGTCAGCAATTTACCTAACCTAATTAACACAGACCAGGTGTTTGCTGTAATAATTGCTGGTATTTAAGCGACAAGCCCAAATATTATAAAGAAAGCCTCATAAATTTTGGGTAAAGAAACGCGGTTTACAAAGTGAGATTAGTTTTTCATATCAATGTTGATTCTTTCAGCCTTAGTGGTGTAATACACTATATAATATTTAACGCTATTTTCTAAGGTAATATACATACATGTGTATATAAATATATATATATATATATATATATATATATAC
>CABFPE010000012.1:275415-297331 GCA_900660155.1 Hofstenia miamia
ATATATATATATATATATATATATATATGCAATAGCAATCTGCCTTTATGCTGTTAGCGCATAAGCAAAATATTATGTTAAATTATATCTGCCTCTGACAGCGCACTCAATATTTATGTAATTTATTTTTATATATTACATTGGCAGTTATATTTTGACTTGGGCAAGTTCATGTTAATGTGCATATTCTGATTATTCAATTAACATTTGCTTTCAATTCTATGGGGAGTTTATATTAGGAATCTATTGAATTCGTCAAACGATTTCATCATGATGAACAAAGGTAAACGCATTCATGCACTTTTGAATTGCTTGACAAAGAGAGTCACTGATGTGGACCATTAAAAAACCGGACCAAATTATAATAAACATTTGGAAATTGTTTAAAAAACTCTTATTAATAGCCTAGAAATAGCTTAAAAATTACTTAGAAGGCATCTAGAAGACGTCTAGAAGGCGTTTAGAAGACGTCTAGAAGAAGTTTAGAAGACGTCTAGAAGACGTTTAGAAGACGTTTCAGAACATTATTTGGTGGACACTAGATGGCATTCGGCAAAGTTTAGAAATGGTGTTTAAAAAGACGTTTAGAAGACGTATCTTACGACGTCTTACAACGTGTTATACCATTATAAGAGGGGTATAAAACGTTTCATTGTTTATTGGGTTTTTGCATGTATACATATTCTTGTTGGCCTTCTATTATTACATTCACTGTGGCGATTTGGGTTGGCTGCAACTGCAAAACATATGCAATATGAGTGACACTAGAAACCATTCTAAAATGGAAGTATTTGCCTCTCTCAAAACTTTTCGAAAATTTCAATTCAACATCCAAAATGTTAGTTGCTGGTCTGATGGGAAAACATGTAAATTTAAAAAACAAGTATCTTGTTTGTTGTGCTGGGATTCTTTCCTAAAAGTTCCGTAAGGAAATTCAATTGAATTACTTTTCGCCAGGGCATGGGAAGGGCGACGTTGCTGGTGTGGGCTCAGCATGCAAAAGAAGAGTGTTGGAAGAATTAAGGAGGCGAGCAATTGTTAACAATGATGATTAAAATAAAAGAAAAAGAGATTGAAATCATATGTCTTGAAGAAAATATATTTAGGAAGTTTGAGAAGTGTGATTCTGTGAAAAGTATTATGGGGCATTTTTGAATTGACATATCTCAAGATAGCTTCAAATTGCAAGCTGAATGAGCCACTTCAGAAATCAGCTCGTAAATTTTTTCTCAAATATAGCTGTTTTACACGAAATTGAGTAAATTTGCAGTGAATAAACTTGGTTGTTTTAAAATTTTAAATAAATTTTGTTTGTTTTGCCAAATTTGAAATTATGTCCTGTAGCATAACGTCTTGTAGCGTAACGTGGTTCTTGGACCTAAATAAGACCTTATGATGAAAGTGAATATTAGTTTTATAATATATTGAAAGTGAATGATAGCATTAGATTACAAAACCCAAATTTTACAGTATAAGATTGAAGGAGAGCAGAAAATAATTATAAAAAGTTTAAGAAATTTTGTTCTTACTATTTTTGTCCTGTAGCATAACGTAAATATAATGCTTAAGTGATGTTACTATGTAAGGCTAAACATCCATCTGATGGAAATCTTCTGGATACATATAGTGTAATTAAATAGTAATTAAATATATGTAGCGTAACATGGAATGACCCTGTTACTGTAAAAAAACAAACTGTAATCAGAAACATCGTGGAGGTGGTGTATTAATTTACGTACATTCATCATTGGTATACCTAGCATGATAGAAAAAAGACATGATTTTGAATCTATGTGGATAAGATGTAAACATAGTGAAAGCTCACAAATATTTCTTATCAATGTTACCTATTTTTCTCCTAAATCCAAAGAAAGTGGTACTCTTAACAAGTATCTTTGTGATTCATTTGATAAATATTCACGCAGTTATCTTGGTGCATCTATTTTAATGGGCAGTGATTTCAATCAATTTCATCTAACTGACTTTATTCTAAATTCGGGTCTAACATTAATTGATTCACCTCCAACAAGAGGAAATGCCAATTTAGATAGAATTATAACGAACTGTGTATTATCTATTTCTAAAGTCCATGCCATTGAACTTAGGTTTGCCTACATATCATTTAGGACTTCAAATAAGGAAATCTTTTCCGCCATTACTTAATTTATTCTATTTTAGAGATATATCTTATATATATATATATATATATATATATCGAAATATTTTGAACAAACCATGTGCTCAGTGGATTTCAGTAATATATAAGAAGAAAATGTTGATAATGCACAGAATAATTGGACGCACTTATCAAGAATATTTGTGCGCAAATCTTTCCTATTCGAAAGGTTAAAATATCAGATAGAGATCCAATCGGGATGACACCAAAGATTAAATATATTTTGAATCTGAAGCATGAATTTATTCATAAAAAGGAACAACAAAAGTCCAATGCTATTCAAAATAAAATTGCTAAGATTAAGTTACAAGAGCTTAATAGAATAGGATCAAGAGATTTGTGGAAAAGCATAGATAATATTATACACCGAAAGCATAGTAACAACAGAATAATATGGGATGCTTTTGAGCCCTCCCAGGTTAAAAAAACACTTTCCGAGCGCAGTTGCAGAAATGAAAATAGTAATCAATGTAGAACTTATCCAAAATTTCTCTCGAAGGTTCTCCTCCAACAATTGAGTTAAATCAAGTTTCGTACATTTTACGAACAGGCAAGCGTACCTCGCCTGGTCCACCAAATATTCCTTTCTGGGTGTTCCATAAGTATTGGGATATACTTGCTTCTATTTACCAATACGTTTGCAATTTGTCCTTATCAAAGGCTCATTTCCCTAAACCATATAAACTTGCCAATATTATAACAGCACTTCCAAAAGTTTCAAATGCTTCAATTTCAAACAATATTCGAGGAATTTCCATTATTTGAAAAACCAGTTCATCAAAAATATATTTCTCCTGCAATAGTCAATTGTGGTGACCCAATGCAATTTGCATATAAAAAGATCAATCTACAGTGGATTGTCTACTAACAATGCAACATAAAATACTACAATTACTAGATAACAAGAACAAGGGCGCCGGGAGAAATTTCCTAAAGGAGGGGCAAAAAAATTTTGCACGTGTTTTTTGTAGAAAAAATATTTCATTTCTTTTTCAGGAAATTTAATCATTTTATTGAAAGAGAACAAGGAACAAGAGAACAAAGCAGTTGATTATCCGAAGTAATGTGCTAGAATCTGCTTTAATGTCCTATCATATGTGGAAAATATAAGAACATAGGCCTATGGTTTGTTATTTTCTACCACTCAACTATTTTGGAATCAATATTTACCATATCAGTAGATTTTAAAATAAAACCATTATTTTCCAGATATTAATCAAATATTTAACTTGGTATAATAGTTAAATCAAGTTTGGGGTAATTCTGTTACCCCAACAACAACTAGAATAGGATTTTGAGCTCAAATCAAATAGGAATAACCTGATATTTTGTGACTTTCCCACATTTTTTACGTAATTTTTGCCTGGATTATATGGGAGCCATCCTAACTTTGCTTATTTAGATTCAGCAAAAACATCAATATTAATCCGCTTATAACTTTTGCTTTAGGATGATTGCTAGTTTGTTATAGTAATTTCCTGCTTGAAAAACCTTAATGCTATGATTTCATGAAAGTTTTATAAATATTCATTTAGCTCGTACCCAAACAACATCTATATTGTGAAATTCTAAGTCCTTTTAGTTTTTGGTTTTTGTATGCTAACATTTTTGCATATTTTAGTTGCTACGTTAAGAAGATAATCTCAGAAAAAAGCTATTTCCATTTTAGGACACCAGGAATTTGAATTTTATATACAGGGTGTAACAAAAGTAACCAGACGCTTCATTTTACGAGAAATCTAACTTTATTCATAAGAGTAGGAATAAAAAAACGAATAATTCATAGTAAAATATACAGTGTAGCGAATCTAAAACAACTTACTGAGGTGATAATGTCCAAAAAGATTAATCATAAAAGAAGAAAGTGTTCATAGAGAATGTTCAAAATGATGACCATCATGTTCAATACATTTGCAAATCCAGTCACGAACAGACCGGCACACCTTGTTCACCAAATCTAATGCTATGGCACGAATTTCATCGGTAATAGCATTCTTTAAATCGTCCATAGTGTGTGGATTTCTACCATAAACTTTTATCTTTAGTAAGTAAGCCTTTATCACTCAAGTCAGTCTCTGATCATCATCCTTGAGTAACGATCAATAGGAATGNTATATATATATATATATATATATATGACTAAATTCTTCTTTCCTTTTCTATTACATGTTTACTGCAGACAAAACTAATTGAAATGATTGCGGGGAAATAAAGGGCGGTGTTCGAATTCAGCATGAAATTTTATTGTCTGAGCCAAATGCATTCAAAACATTGTTTGTCGCCAGCATGTCAAGCTTCTAGAAAATGTGGGTATTGGGGAGGGTAGCGGTTATATATTTACTCTGCCTCCAATTCTTGGATCAAAATCCTTAATTGTAAAAATATCCTGCCAATTTAAGCAAGCGTCTAAAAATTATTTTTGTAAAATCTAAAGAAAAAATTTACAAATTTTCATATGTAAAAATCTATTTTTACAGTCTTAGGCATTTTTAGTGTAACTTTGTTACCCTATACTTACCTGAAATTTATGTTAGCATTGTTTAAGCGTTAAGGATTTAAAGACTTTTTATAACGATCTAGAAAAAAATTTTTATTCACCTGTGCATTTAATGTATTCTTAATAGTACAATTCATAATTTATCTATGTACATCAGAATTAAAATGAATTTAAATCAAATATTACTAAGAAATTTGGAATTTCCATTTGATAAAAATCTAGTTAATGCAATCAACTCACTATGAAAGAGGGGGAGCTGCCCCCTCTTGCCCCCCCGCTCGTGGCACCTATGAACAAGAATGTAGACAGCGTCCATGCCCAAATGTTTTAAACATAGTCTAAGATGATTTGAGACCAATAGCTCCAAACGCTATAATTCCCAGATTCGCAGATTATACTAATTTAANATATATATATATATCGAAATATTTTGAACAAACCATGTGCTCAGTGGATTTCAGTAATATATATGAAGAAAATGTTGATAATGCACAGAATAATTGGACGCACTTATTAAGAATATTTGTGCGCAAATCTTTCCTATTCGAAGGGTTAAAATATCAGATAGAGATCCAATCGGGATGACCCCAAAGATTAAATATTTTTTGAATCGGAACCATGAATTTATTCTTAAAAAGAAACACCAAAACCCCAATGCTATTCAAAATAAAATTCCTAAGATAAAGTTACAAGAGCTTAATAGAATAGGATCAAGAGATTGGTAGAAAAGCATAGATAATATTATACACCGAAAGCATAGTAACAACAGAATAATATGGGATGCTTTTGAGCCCTCCCAGGTTAAAAAAACACTTTCCGAGCGCAGTTGCAGAAATGAAAATAGTAATCAATGTAGAACTTATCCAAAATTTCTCTCGAAGGTTCTCCTCCAACAATTGAGTTAAATCAAGTTTCGTACATTTTACGAACAGGCAAGCGTACCTCGCCTGGTCCACCAAATATTCCTTTCTGGGTGTTCCATAAGTATTGGGATATACTTGCTTCTATTTACCAATACGTTTGCAATTTGTCCTTATCAAAGGCTCATTTCCCTAAACCATATAAACTTGCCAATATTATAACAGCACTTCCAAAAGTTTCAAATGCTTCAATTTCAAACAATATTCGAGGAATTTCCATTATTTGAAAAACCAGTTCATCAAAAATATATTTCTCCTGCAATAGTCAATTGTGGTGACCCAATGCAATTTGCATATAAAAAGATCAATCTACAGTGGATTGTCTACTAACAATGCAACATAAAATACTACAATTACTAGATAACAAGAACAAGGGCGCCGGGAGAAATTTCCTAAAGGAGGGGCAAAAAAATTTTGCACGTGTTTTTTGTAGAAAAAATATTTCATTTCTTTTTCAGGAAATTTAATCATTTTATTGAAAGAGAACAAGGAACAAGAGAACAAAGCAGTTGATTATCCGAAGTAATGTGCTAGAATCTGCTTTAATGTCCTATCATATGTGGAAAATATAAGAACATAGGCCTATGGTTTGTTATTTTCTACCACTCAACTAATATTACTAAGAAATTTGGAATTTCCATTTGATAAAAATCTAGTTAATGAAATCAACTCACTATGAAAGAGGGGGAGCTGCCCCCTCTTGCCCCCCCGCTCGTGGCACCTATGAACAAGAATGTAGACAGCGTCCATGCCCAAATGTTTTAACCATAGCCTGGGAAAATTTGAGACCAATACCTCCAAACGCTATAATTCCCAGATCCGCAGATAATACTAATTTAATAATCCCATGTTTAAAAAAAGATGTAACATCAATTGATATTAATAAATAAAGAACAGAAAAGAATATCTGAATGGGCATTTAGCAATAACTTAAATATTAATTCAAGTAAATCTAAACACTTACGTTTTTGCATAAATCGGAAGCTCTCTTGTAATTTTTTTTTTGAAAATCATACAATATGAAGAAGTATCTTCTATCAAAATATAGGAATTACTATGGATTCTTCAATGAGATTCAATAGGCATGTGTCTAAACTAATATCTTTCTTGAATTCGATATTTTATATTTTTGAAGATCTTAAAACTGCAGGATATTCAATGGAATCTAGAACCAAAGTCTTTGAAGCTTTAGCCCTAAGAAGATTTAGCTATTGTTTAAGTGTATATGCATGTGATGCAAATATTTTTACTAAGCTTAATAAATACCTTTTAAAAGTTTTAGAAAAAAATATAAAAACTGTGCTATATCAGTTAATGATATGTTATTTAAACAAGATCTTGCCAATTACTACAGAATAATTAAAAATTCTAGACATCCATTAAATGAAGAATTTTTAAGACATAAGAAACCTACTACAAATACAAGATGAAAACAAACGATGCTACTACCACTACTTACGACAGAAGCATTTAAAAGATCTTTCGTCAATAGGATACTATCATATGGTTCATTATAAATGCTTATTCTATCTCTAAGTAAAAGACATGAAATTACAATTGATACATGCATGGAACAATTTCTTTTGGAATTTTGTTATTATTAATTTTTTTTATGTTGTTTTATATACAAGTGCATCCCCTGTTGTTGTTGTTGTTGTTGTTGTTGTTGTTGCTGTTGTTGTTGATCTCTTTCTTTCTCTCTCTCTCTCTCTCTCTCTCTCTCTCTCTCTCTCTCTCTCTCTCTCTCTCTCTCTCTCTCTCTCTCTCTCTCTCTCTCTCTCTCTCTCTCTCTCTCTCTCTCTCTCTCTCTCTCTCTCTCTCTCTCTCTCTCTCTCTCTCTCTCTCTCTCTTTGATAGATATTTCCAATTTATTTTGTAACCAGTCACAGCTTTCAGCAGGGTTACAAGTTAATGATTACTGTGTAACCAATTAACTCTGATTGGCCGGGATATTTATCCATTAATATCCTTTCATTTACCCACATAAATTACATACTGTTAAGATTACTTTGCTATTAGCAGATCGCTCTATTATATTTACATAAGAAATTTGGGAGTCGGTAGAATTTTAGACTATTTTAGCGGCAAAACAGTTAGTAGCAGTAAACCAGACAAGCTGATACTGTGTCATGTGAACGCATTTTTTATTGCAAAGGTAGCTCATCCATGTTAGACAAAGCTGAGTGCAATATGGGTTATAGTTTAAAAATGCTTTCGGCCAACAAGAAACATAGATGCTTAACCAACCTTAATAATGACTGCAGAATTGTTAGATGAAACATGTAGGTATTTAAATTCATGTACCTAAAAGATATTTATCACTTTAATTTGAATTGGGCTGAGAGTACTATTTCTACTAATTTTATAAATAGAACAATACAATTCGATTCTAGATTAGGAAAAGAAATATATTACTGATTTTGAGCAATATTAGTTAGGTTAGAAACAAGGAAGTGTTTGATTTTAGGTGTAAATGTAAAATTCAAAGAAATAATTCAAAATAATAATGATATTTATATTTATATTTAGAAATGTCAATAAATTCTCAAACCCCAAGCTCATACTTCGGGCAAAAATTTCCAGACCCTCCCCAGAAAAAATTAATGGCATACGCTTATGGATGGTATTGGTTGCATTTCATTTTACTGATAGATTTAATTTTTAAAATTGCAATAAATATAATTACCCAAAAAGTTGCGCGCAACTTGTAAGTGTGTACATTACTTTAAAGAAACCAAGTCCTTAATTAGATTATAATTGGCATGAGCAGTTTGCACTTTTTTTAATTATAACTTTTTTTGGTTTTCTTGTATAATTAGTTATTAATTAGCATGTTGTCAATTGAGAAGACAATCATTGTAATACGTAATTTGTAATAATTTGGTTGAGTTGAGAGCACAGATGGAAGTGTGTACAGCATATTATCCTTAAGATGGAACACCTTGTTGCAAACCATTGAATTTTTTATGCAGTGCTTATAATAACAAGAGCTGACACACTAGATTGCGTTATCAACTACTGAAGGGTAACAAAATTCATTCCTTGTGAAAATTAAATTTCATCTGACATAATTGTAAATGATTATATTTGATGTTTGTTCACTAGATGGATTTATACCAAGCTCACATGGGCATTAAAAAAACAAAAATATTTGCTAGGTAGTTCGTCTTCTCCCCAAAGATGGCATCCGATATAAAAAAATTGTACTAAGTTAAAATAAGTGCTGCATGAAAGACCAACATTGCCATTTGAGAAAATTGTCTGTACAGTGAGTTGTAGTTTTGCTTAATATGATTCCTACACCGAATTGTTTTTTTTATATTGAAGGCTTTGTGCTAACCTTGTGGTCTTTTGACGGATACATTAGGTTTTCCAACAATCACATCTAATAAGTTGAACTAATCCCAGCATCTGCGCAGGACTTACATGGTAAAGCTAAGTTTTCCTATAATGATTACTGGCAAGAATAAATTTTTGACGACTTCAAAGAACGGTTTCTTAGTGCTAACAGAAAACTCTCCAATGAAGAACTGAAATCCGAGGTTTTATGCATACTGCAAAACATATTCTAACAGCTATTTGTGGCCAAAATGGGCAGTTATAAATATGAAACGGGCAGTTGTAATGAAGAAAAACTCCCTAGATTCCCCTACTTTTGCATTTTAGGCTAAGTCAAATGAAATTTTTTCTAGAGTTTGCACATACTAAAATAAAACAAATATTTTGTAAACATGTGGCTGATTGTTTTTACTTTGCTACAAAGTCTTGAACAAATGAGTGTGAAGTATGGGCAACGGCCACCCTTGAAAAATTCCAAACAATGCTAAATGGGGGCTTGCGTAGAATATTCAAAATTTTCCCTTGTGTAATGGTGCGAACATGCATATAATATGTATAATATACTACTTGGACCCTGATCTTTCCCAGTAAGTACAAAGACTATCTGTTTGCATTAGGGCAGCTTTAAAAATAGCTCAGAATATGCCCTGACATATTGTTCTGTTACTACTGCACAAATTGTTAACTTATATTGAATTTTATTTTTAGTAAAATGATTGCCAATAATCTATTACAAGAAGGGAAAAATTGATGAATTTATTGGGCGAAAAAATATTGACTGAATGCTGCTCAAAACTACTTGACAGCCAAATGCAAGCTTGTATTACGAGGGTTCATTTCATATCTGCTCCAGAATGATGATACCCTCTGAAAATTTATTAATAAATTACTTCTAATTGCTATAACTTAATGCTGTATTAAAAAATTAAAATTCCCTAAATTTTTGCTTTTTGAAATTGCCACTATGCCTATGCTTTCCTGATGTTTACTTCGGTACTGTAGATTGAGAAGTATTCTGACCAAATTTAAAGCACTATAGGGCAATTACCAACTATATTTTGGATATTTTGAGGATACATTTGTATGGACTTTTTTAAAAATTCCAAAGCTAAGAATGAATATAAGAACAATAATGCCAAAGAATAGTAAGTCATACATCGTTTCTTCAAAAGTTAGTATTTTAGGTCAACGCCTCTCATTTATGTAAATGCTTTAAAAATGCAAAGAGAATGTGAAAGTAACGATAATGTGTAAAGTATTTGTGAAAAAATAAAAAGATTTTCCGAGTGACTTGTCAAATCTATTAAAATATTAATCTTATAATAGATGTACTTATAAATATATCAAATGAGTTCCAAAAACTTGTAGTATAAAAAAATCCTACTATTAGCTTTTTCTGAATTCTTCAAATACATATAGATATGTTATTTCGGAAATTAGAAGAAAAATTTCTAAGCCATTAATTTCTTTAAATTCTAAATATTTTATATTAATGTAGCTAAACACAACAAGAAATATAAGTACAAAAATAAGATTTATCCAAAATTTTGTCTTTGTGGAAAAAACTCTTAGTCTGTATAAGACAATTCGAGTTTTTACTAAAATTTGATCGTTCCTACAGCCCCTGTAGCCATAATTATCTTTCACAGTCATTGTCTGAATTTTTACCTGCTAAGATTTTAAGCGTCACTTCATGATTTCTAGTATTTATCAATAAGCTTAACTGCAATATTTTCAATTTCATCAAAAATTTGGCAAGCCCCAGTTTCTATTTTCATATGCATTATTATACATATATTTGTTAAAAGTTTTTCAACATTCCTAAAAACAGATAAAAGAGAGTTTATGTCATTTCTTACCACTAATAAAGCAAATATATGCAGCAGAATATGCTTATCTAGGCTACTAAGAGTTTTAGCATATCGCTTTTGTGCACGAATATGCTTAATATAGTGTGGTACTTTGCTTCGCTCCCTAAATTCTTTTGATTTTCTTAGTTTGAAATGATGTCCTTAATTGTTGCACCATTTTCGGGTAGTAGTCTAATGGTATTGGAGCTCTGATATGCAATAGCTATTACAAGGCACTCATTCAGGATTTCTTTGAAGAACTCTGGGCTATTCATAAAATATTTTCAGCAACACTGCTTCATATTGTATTGTAATTTCTTTAAATTAGTTCTGTAATCAAAATACCATAGATAATTGTTTTGGTGCAATTCATTCTTAATGCCAATAATTCTCAATGCCATTGATTTTTTAAAGTTATGGAGACTATTAAACGTAATACTTTGCACAGAAATATTTTACGTGGTTTCAAGATAATGGTCTTCAGAAAATCTCCAAAAAAAACTAAAAGAATATGAATGAATACAAAACATGCAACACGTAATGAACTCAGTTCATTTTTTAAATTTCGTTTAATTACATTGAAATTTCTTGAAATTCTTTAAATAGAATTAAGGGAAAGTAGCAAAATTATATGTTAATGTGACATTTCTTAGAGCACCCTCTGGATGATTGAAGTACTATTTTATGCAACATTGTAAGGTTATTGAAATCTTAAGTTTCGTTTTCCATTAAACCATTTACTGCTTAAATATCAGATGTGACTCATATCCCTAAAATACAAATAATCATGACTTCATATCAATCTGAAACATTTATTATAAAACAGATTATTACAAAAAGCTAAAATAACTAATCTAGAGATAGAGTTCTGTTTGAATCAAAGGCATAGCTATTAGAATTGCTCATCTCGAAAATAAATATCGGAATTTTAAGAGTAGTAATACCCTCATTCTGAGAATTAGCGGGTGTATTGCCATAGAAGTTTACATAGACAATTATAAAAACGTCCATAGATTAACAAACGCATCACATACATAATAATAATTTATTTCTTATATTGTGCAAATATTTGTGAAGCAAATTCTAGTGCGCTATAAAATAACAATATATTTGCTTAAATATTGAGTTCAGCTAATTGTAGTTCAAAGAGTTCTGTTTTCAGCAATTTTTTAAAGCTTGATAAAATTTATGCACTTCTGGTATTTGCACTAAAAATGTTGAACATATAAGTACCAGTATTTGAAATTGATCTTTTTGATCAATACATTTATTATTTCGAATTTTTATCAAATATTGTCTAGAACTTCTCTTAGTTGAGTTTTTAAAAGCAAATAAATCATTTAAATAAGTAGGGGCATTATTATGGGCTACTTTGAATTTTTGTATATATAATTTGAATTGTATGCTAAGTTTTCATTCCTTGTGAATTACGAAATACCAGGAACAATCAAATACATGTATTTTAAAAATAACAACTTGAATGAAGAATGACGCCATTGAATATATAAGGCCCTTAAAGTACAAATGCATAGTGTCCATTTTTAGAGATGTTTTCTATTCATGATTTCCTTATTCAGAGTAGAAGATTTATATTTTTTAAGAAAAAATTGAACAGCATTTTCAAGTGTTTGGCTGTGAACTATTCATTGATGTAAAAAAATAAGCATCACTGCTTCCTGAGCTTTTCATTAAACAACTTAGTGTATAAATTTCCAAATTTGACTTAGAACTTCTTAAATATTTAGAATGTTTGATTAAATATAATTTTTAGCTGATTGCAAAATAGAAATAGACATTTTTTAACAATATCTGCATTAATCATTCAAAAAGTTGAATGTCAGTAATATTCTGATTAAGTTTTCTGTCTACAAAGCATATTCTCAACTTTCATTTAATAAACAATTATTTTAACGTATGTTGACATTAACCCTATTTAGGTTGCGGGAGGGGGTAGTTTAGCCCCCTTCACACATGTTTGATAAACTTGAAAAACTTTATTTGCATGAAATTTAGTTTAACAAATTTTGGTCTATCCTTTTCTAAGCAAAAAACATGGACAATTTGTAGGTCGAAATTTGGATGAATTTGAATCTAAAATTCTCCTCAGCATTGGCACTTATCTTGATTGGTATGGCTTGTCAATGATTGTATATGTTTATAAAGTATATTTCTTTGATTGTGGTCAGGAAAATATCATTTTCGGCTATTATTCAGCTGTTTGCAAGAGTGCACCTTTAATTTTACACCATCCCAACTTTTGTGTATGTCAAAAAGTGTTGATATGGTAAATGCAGTTTTTATTGAATCTTCATCACTATGAAAAATTGATTTCACTAAGGGCTTGCAACTGAATTATTTTCTCACTTAAATATTTTTAAAAATATATCATTTTCAGAAATAGCACTTTTATATATTAAAATTATTATTTCTTGCATGCCGTTATTACCTTTTGTACTCATGGACTGGCAATCTGCATTAGTATAAACAAAAATGCGGACATCCGGCCACAAGAAAGTATTTGATGAAAAAAATCAATTTAGTTCATGAAAATAAATAAATTTGCCATGTTACTCATTGTTGGTTTATTGAAGCATTTTGCTTTATAGTCAATTGTAAAAACTATATTTAAATAAAATAAGGCCATTAAAAATAGACCATCATTGTGCTACATATAAGATTAATTATTTGATGTACATTCAGATACAGAATATATATCGAAGACTTATACTTTGAGACAGAGCATTTCATTACTTATAGAGTCCTCTAATTTGTTTAGTGAATTTTTGAAATAGCAATATACTTTCTTCTTGTATCAAAGCAAATGGAATGGTTGTAAGGCTATAAAGATTAAGGAAATTTGTAATATTCTTTACTTTGGATATCTAAGACAAAGTTTTAAATCAATTTTCCATTGCAAGAGTATTTTTTGCACTGCAAGTCTCTAGGCAATGACTAAAGTAAGTAACTTTATTAAGTCAAACGGTAAGTATTCACTAACCCCATGCTCAGGAAAGAATGTATTTTTTAACAATATCAGTCAAAATCTACTTAGAATTCTTTATCTACAATGCATAGATTAGCATTTTTTAATTTTTAAATTCATACATTAACATTTGATTTATTCATATTTTCAAATTTTAATTTATAGAGTATGGTTCTTGTGCAGAAATCTTTCGAAATGGAACATTGATTAAATTGAAATACATTAATTATTTCAAGAAATTATACTTTTATGTTAAATTTAATAAATTAATATATTTGGAATGGAAAGCAGAAAACCGCGAGTAAGTAAAATAACACAAAATACAGTATGAATTAAATAAGTAGTTGCTATGCATTTTTCCAAAGTTTTTAAAGCTTTTTATGACATATGCTAATAATTTTCTTCTCAACTTACACGTACAACCAATGTTAAGAATGGTACCTAAATCGAATTCTCAAACACAATACGTTATCTTAACACCCATGATATTTATTAATTAACATTCTTCTTGATTCAACTACATTCAATATATTCAAGAACTGAAAAATTTTAAATTTTGTATATGAAAATTAATCATACTGTTATCAAACTGTGGTTTACCATACTTGATATTGAAATAAAACATGCGGTTAGCTAAAGACCAATTGGTCTGTTTATCAGCAAGTCCAAATTTTACTCAGCCATGATACACACCCGTAGCCACGGAGGAGGGTTAAAGAGGACGAATTTTTTTAATTCAATTNGACAGAGCATTTCATTACTTATAGAGTCCTCTAATTTGTTTAGTGAATTTTTGAAATAGCAATATACTTTCTTCTTGTATCAAAGCAAATGGAATGGTTGTAAGGCTATAAAGATTAAGGAAATTTGTAATATTCTTTACTTTGGATATCTAAGACAAAGTTTTAAATCAATTTTCCATTGCAAGAGTATTTTTTGCACTGCAAGTCTCTAGGCAATGACTAAAGTAAGTAACTTTATTAAGTCAAACGGTAAGTATTCACTAACCCCATGCTCAGGAAAGAATGTATTTTTTAACAATATCAGTCAAAATCTACTTAGAATTCTTTATCTACAATGCATAGATTAGCATTTTTTAATTTTTAAATTCATACATTAACATTTGATTTATTCATATTTTCAAATTTTAATTTATAGAGTATGGTTCTTGTGCAGAAATCTTTCGAAATGGAACATTGATTAAATTGAAATACATTAATTATTTCAAGAAATTATACTTTTATGTTAAATTTAATAAATTAATATATTTGGAATGGAAAGCAGAAAACCGCGAGTAAGTAAAATAACACGAAATCCAGTATGAATTACAATAAGTAGTTGACATGCATTTTTCCAAAGTTTTTAAAGCTTTTTATGACATATGCTAATAATTTTCTTCTCAACTTACACGTACAACCAATGTTAAGAATGGTACCTGAATCGAATTCTCAAACACAATACGTTATCTTAACACCCATGATATTTATTAATTAACATTCTTCTTGATTCAACTACATTCAATATATTCAAGAACTGAAAAGTTTTAAATTTTGTATATGAAAATTAATCATACTGTTATCAAACTGTGGTTTACCATACTTGATATTGAAATAAAACATGCGGTTAGCTAAAGACCAATTGGTCTGTTTATCAGCAAGTCCAAATTTTACTTAACCATGATACACACCCGTAGCCAGAGAGGAGGGTTAAAGAGGACGAATTTTTTTAATTCAATTGTTGCAAATCTGCTATTAGTATTGTCTTGAAATTCTAAGGTCTATTTTGTCTATATTTTCATAAAATTTTCGCAGGCCTTCGCTCCGCTTTTAGTCACTTAGTTGATCACTACTAGATGACTCACCTATCAGAAAATCCTGAGTATGCCCATGGATGCAACATAATTATAATGGTTACAGACCTCGTAAAATTTTAGTTTAAATTATAAAGAAAGTCGGAATTACCATCAACCCCTTTTGAATGCATCTCGACCTCTCTTTGATGATAATGATGCCTAAAGGCCTGCCATGACAAGTCATTTTCTACAGAATTTGTCATCATCAAGTGTTTCCAAAACGAGAAAGTTTTCGTCAATGAACTAATGTTATGAGCGCTTCATAATCAGTCGGTTGATGATTATGTGGAGATCGTAAGGTTACCAAGTAACAAATTACTGTTTAAGTAGTTACATGCAGTAATATTTTATTGTTCAACTGAAGTAGTTTACATAGCATCGTAATATGCTCCATAATAACATCAAATTAATCTGTGCATTCATAAAGCAACAGACATTGACCACTTATGGCTTCTTTCAGTCTATCCAAAAATCTACGGATCGTAGGTAACATTGCTATGCAACAGGCAACACCCAAATTATATTCTTTATGGCAATACCATTTGAAAATGGTAGTCCAGATGAATTGCAGAACTTTCAGTGAAGGATAAATTTACTTTAGGTAATGCTCACTAACTAAAAAATTATTCTAAAGGTTGGAGTTTTAATGCATTTTCAAATTTCAATAGCATTTATGAATTTCTGATTCCTTTCAAAAAAGTATATCGTTGTAACCCATGACGCAATGCATAAATTATAACTGTGATAACCCTTTTCACAGGGATTGAAGCATCAAAACGTTATGTGTGCTCTAAGGGGAATTTTTATTAAATAATTTAATGAAACATCTTTCATTATAGAAAGGTTCCCCCCTTTGGAAGGTATAAAAAAATCTTTTTTCATAAAATCATATGAATTATTCATTTACATAAAATGCTTTTAAGTAAATTAACATGTTCTTAAACTTTATGGAATACGTTTTAAAATATAATAAAATAAGTACCAACCTTTTGAAAGCTTTAAGTAATTTCTTAGATATTAGTGCTAAGGGTTCCAGATTCCAGCATTCTTTAGATATTTGGACACTTTGAAAAATTCAGGCCTGAAATGTTACGATTTCCCTTATGATGAAATATCACTTCTCTTTCAAATAAATCAAGAAGAATAATTATAGTTAGCTTTTTTATCAATTTAAACGGTAAAACCCTAGCTCTATGGTACAGATTGAGCAAATCAGAGTTAGAGTAGGGTAGGATTAGGCTCGGGCATGGGTGAAAAATTGAAAATTATTATAAAGATTTATTGCTCTGTAGTTTTACAAAATACATTATTTAAGGTAGGTCTTATGATCAAACATTTTAAGTACTTAAGTTCATTAAAACTAGTCCATTTACATGTAGTGCATCAATGGCTCTTTACACCAATTGGGATTTTACTATAATAACTTATATCTATTATTAAAGATCCGATGCAAAATAGTGTATTTCAATATTTATATGACTTTTTGTATAATATTAGTTTGGCATCCGTCTAAAAAGACTATATTTGGATGACTATGCATTATAGCTTTCTGTTATATAACAATTATAGAATGTCTAAAAACTCTAGCAACAGCGCTAATGCAAATAAATCTATCTGGAAGAAAAATTTTCCTTCTTCTCTAAAGCAAAACGAGATACAGGCATTCCAAATGTTGAAAAACTTTCAAAGCTCACACGTATGCAGACAAATCGCCAAATTCTAGGTAACTTTGCTTTCCTTTTTGGCGAGAGGTGATCATGGGCAGAAAATTTTGTCCCAAATCCGCCTCAAGCCGTCTCCGATGCTACACAGCCTGTTGTTTAAATCATTTCTATTTTAGCCCATTCTTGGTATCCTTGCCAATTTTTGATTTCCTAGAGCAAACTTGGGTAGGTTAAGAAACTAGTGATTATTTGATCAAAAATTGTAGTTCTTGCAGTAAAATCGATTTTCAAAAAGCCATCCCATCAAAAATTTGTAACTTGCTTTACACAAATGTTGGGAAATAGGACAGTATGTTCTTATTGCTTAATCATGTTTCGAAATTTTTTGACTTTTGATCGCATTACCCTTAGTACGGCTATTACTAGCAGGGAACTGTTATTTTATGCACATAGAACTCCCAAGTAGCAAGCCATCAATGGAAATGGGCCATTATTGGTCCATTATTGGTGCCATCAATTTACCAACAATGAGCCATCAATTCACCATTAAAAGCCAATATTTACCAACAATACGCCATTTATATACCAACAATTTGCCTTCTAACATTAATGGTTTATATTGGCAAATGGTTGGCCAATATTGGCCAACGATGCCAATAATGGACCAATAATGGCCCATTGATCATTGTTACTTGGGCTGTTATTATGAGGTGATGCGTGTTCATGGCATCCTGTATTTGCGACCATACTGCAAAATAATTTTTCATTTCTATTATGAGAAAGTACGCACAGATTTTCATGGTGGTACTGGTGGAAGTGCTGTCATTAAGTCAGCATTAGTATGTTGCTTCCATTTTCAATGGACAATGGTGAAATTATAATTGGTTAGGTATTTGATCCAACATGCTATTATATTTGAGCGATCATCTGAGAATTTTTAAGCCAGCTGAGACCATAACTATCAGTGCGGACAGTAAAATGTGATTGCCTGAGAAGAAACTAACAAAATTTCTTGAGGCTCTTTATTAGAGCAAGCATTTCAACTTTTGTGGAACCGTAATTGAGTTCATTAGGTTTAAGTTTTCGACTGAAAAACTGTATGGGAGATTCAATACTGTTAATGAATTGATTTAAGTTAGCACCTATAGCTACAGAGCTGGCATCGCAATCAAACATGAATTCTTTTGAAAAATTTGGCTTGTTCAGACTCGGTAATTTTTTAAGTTTGGTTTTTAAGTTATCTAGTTCAGTTTGATGTTTCCAATCAAACACTATTTTATTTTTTAATAAATTCGACATATTGATGGCTTTGTCAGAGATGTTCAGTATGAATGCTTGGTAATAATTAAAGAATCCTAAAATTCTTTGTATATCTTTTTTGTTATTAGTAAGTGTGATTTTATCTATTGTACCTTGGGCATCTTCTTTTAAACTGATTTTATTATACTGTATTTGATGGCGTNTCTAAAAACTCTAGCAACAGCGCTAATGCAAATAAATCTATCTGGAAGAAAAATTTTCCTTCTTCTCTAAAGCAAAACGAGATACAGGCATTCCAAATGTTGAAAAACTTTCAAAGCTCACACGTATGCAGACAAATCGCCAAATTCTAGGTAACTTTGCTTTCCTTTTTGGCGAGAGGTGATCATGGGCAGAAAATTTTGTCCCAAATCCGCCTCAAGCCGTCTCCGATGCTACACAGCCTGTTGTTTAAATCATTTCTATTTTAGCCCATTCTTGGTATCCTTGCCAATTTTTGATTTCCTAGAGCAAACTTGGGTAGGTTAAGAAACTAGTGATTATTTGATCAAAAATTGTAGTTCTTGCAGTAAAATCGATTTTCAAAAAGCCATCCCATCAAAAATTTGTAACTTGCTTTACACAAATGTTGGGAAATAGGACAGTATGTTCTTATTGCTTAATCATGTTTCGAAATTTTTTGACTTTTGATCGCATTACCCTTAGTACGGCTATTACTAGCAGGGAACTGTTATTTTATGCACATAGAACTCCCAAGTAGCAAGCCATCAATGGAAATGGGCCATTATTGGTCCATTATTGGTGCCATCAATTTACCAACAATGAGCCATCAATTCACCATTAAAAGCCAATATTTACCAACAATACGCCATTTATATACCAACAATTTGCCTTCTAACATTAATGGTTTATATTGGCAAATGGTTGGCCAATATTGGCCAACGATGCCAATAATGGACCAATAATGGCCCATTGATCATTGTTACTTGGGCTGTTATTATGAGGTGATGCGTGTTCATGGCATCCTGTATTTGCGACCATACTGCAAAATAATTTTTCATTTCTATTATGAGAAAGTACGCACAGATTTTCATGGTGGTACTGGTGGAAGTGCTGTCATTAAGTCAGCATTAGTATGTTGCTTCCATTTTCAATGGACAATGGTGAAATTATAATTGGTTAGGTATTTGATCCAACATGCTATTATATTTGAGCGATCATCTGAGAATTTTTAAGCCAGCTGAGACCATAACTATCAGTGCGGACAGTAAAATGTGATTGCCTGAGAAGAAACTAACAAAATTTCTTGAGGCTCTTTATTAGAGCAAGCATTTCAACTTTTGTGGAACCGTAATTGAGTTCATTAGGTTTAAGTTTTCGACTGAAAAACTGTATGGGAAATTGAATACTGTTAATGAATTGATTTAAGTTAGCACCTATAGCTACAGAGCTGGCATCGCAATCAAACATGAATTCTTTTGAAAAATTTGGCTTGTTCAGACTCGGTAATTTTTTAAGTTTGGTTTTTAAGTTATCTAGTTCAGTTTGATGTTTCCAATCAAACACTATTTTATTTTTTAATAAATTCGACATATTGATGGCTTTGTCAGAGATGTTCAGTATGAATGCTTGGTAATAATTAAAGAATCCTAAAATTATTTGTATATCTTTTTTGTTATTAGTAAGTGCGATTTTATCTATTGTACCTTGGGCACTTCTTTTAAACTGATTTTATTATTCTGTATTTGATGGCGTAGAAAGATTACTGATCTTTGTAGAAGTTTACACTTTTGGCTATTAATTTTTAAACCAGATTGTTTTAGTAATAATAGTATTTTAACTAGTTTGTTGATGTGTTCATCAATTGTTTTTAATGCAACTAATATGTCGTCGATATATGCAGCAATGCTGTCCTCTAGATTGTTATTGGTAGTTTGAAGTATCTTAGTGACATATAGTTGGAACATAGCTGGGGCGTTGCAAATCCCAAAAAGCCATATAGAGCCACTTGAAGAGGCCGTATGGATTGATGAATGCTGTTTTTTCGATGTCTGATTTGCGCATGGGGATCTGCCAATATGCCTAACATAAATCTAGTGTGGTAAAGAAAGAGTTTTGGCATGTTGTATATAGCATTTCGTCAATACACTGTAGCAGATAAGTATCCTTTTTTGTTATGTCATTGAGTTTTTGAAAGTTGATGCAAAAGCGGTATTTATCATTTTGTTTAATAAAAACCATAGGTGATGCATATGGACTTTTAGATGGTTGGAAATTCCTTTATTCAACAAATCTGTAATAATTTTTTAATAGTCTTGTTTTAGGTGTTCTGGTATAGGACAAACGGGTTGTCATATTGGTTTATTGTGAATTGCCTCAATGGCATGGTCTTCACCAATTGGTTTACCAACACTAATGGTGTTATAATTAAATACTGATGAGTGGTTGTCTAAAATGTTGAACAGCTAGTCTAAGTTAAAGGAAAACAANAAATAATTCATTTGTAAAATGTGTTGAGGATTTAGTACTTACAGGGAAATCGAAAATATCCAGGGTTGCTGTTGATGTGGAAATTTCGCATCAAATCAAATTCACAAACTATCAATAGAAATTTCTTAATATCAACAGTATTACATTGTTTGGCTACAAAATTCTTACATAGCTAATATGTGTTAGTAAGGCACACGGTTAATTAAGTTTTGATTACACTGTATTGACGTTTGATATTGATAAATATTCATTCATCTAAATGGTTTGAGGCTTCCAAATCTAGAAGACCCATTACTACAGCAGAAAATTTCTTGATATTTCAAAAACATAAATAAACATATATTTGGATTGGGCTTACATTATCTTTTAATTTTCATTTGAACCTGTTTAACAACCTAAATTAAAAGTTTGATGGTTCCAGTACAGTATTGAATCTAGGATTAAAACTCCGGGCACTTCTTCCATCCAAAGGGTTACTATACCATTTTCCGGCCAATAATGACATTTTTGCAATCAACAATGACATTTTTGCAATCAATAGTGACAATATATTTTTATCTATACATTGTTTGCATTTGTAAACCTTTGAACCATTGTACAATGTTTACATGTCTTTAATGCCAATGTACCCATGAATTACTATTTATGCTACTTTATGCATAGTAAAAGATTATGCATGTAAACTTTTGAAGGCTCATTTCAAAATTTTTGTGGGTATCATAAGTAATTCACTCATTAGTCATTGTAAGATCAAAATTTTCTTCGATATTTCAAATTTGAATGTAAATAACCTAACTTTCAAATTTGAATAGCCTAATACAGTGTACTACCTTTTGTCAAAAATCCGCCCTAGTAATTACTATACTGACCTCAGCCATGCGCGCA
>CABFPE010000012.1:321883-359974 GCA_900660155.1 Hofstenia miamia
ATATAAATGTCAATTTTTATCAACAAAACTACAAAAATTCAGTAACTAATTAATAAAGACTTAATCTTCTTTAATTTTTTTTCAAAATATTTTCAATTTTGAATGACGACTGTAGTTAAAAGCAATTACTGTATTTAGTGCTCCGATATTCAGAATATATAAATTGATTCATGCATCTAGAAAATTAGATAGTCCACAAAACTGGGGTTTCAGTGCCATACAGTGTGGCATTGGAAAAATAGAATGTAGCATTGGAATAAAAATATGTGACATATTTTAAATATTATTCAATAATTAAAAAATCATAACAATTGTATTGTAAGAAGAAACAAGCTTAAATATGGCAAAATAATCCTAAAATGCAACACAATGTTCCTCTTCATCAGCCTTGTCCTTTCTGTTGTGCTTCCCTGAAAATGCCAGTAAAATATTCTTGCTGTACTCCACTTGATGAGAGAGAGAGGGAGAGAAAGAGAGAGAGAGAGAGAGAGAGAGAGAATGCAATGCGATGACTTATCATTTGAGGAAAACTCTAAAACTTAGTACGAAATCTCAAACATCCTAGTCAAAACAGATAATCTCAGCACAATTTTGTAGATCAGCATGCCATCGTATGATTTATTGATGTTACTCAAAGGCGTTAAGGTTCTCAAGCATTCATCATATTGCAAGCATTCATAAATTAAAATTTCTGACTGTTGAATGAATTCAGTTTGTACTACAGATATATCTTGTGTCAGCATCTTTGATATGTATATGGTTTTGGTGCTCAATTTGAAATCTCACTAAAATAGCCCAACATAACTAGTGTGCCTTGCAAATTATCAAAGCTAAATGACATACGCGACTAGCCTTGTCAAAAAAATGTATTCTAAGATAATTGACTTCACTGACTTGTATATAGTATACGTTGGTAGTCGCAATCTCCATACACTTTTGACGAGATTGATAAATTATCAGTCAGATACAAAGAATATAATAACTGAGGAGAACATCTCAATGGCTATTCTGAATGTGGAATCTACGGATGGTTTAAAATGAATAATGCAATGGAGTATTTTGGCAAGGAAACATTTCGCAAAATTCTGTACAGAATGGATATTCCACAATTATGTTGTATTCTGAAAAGGACAGTAGCTTTCCTTGCCATTTAGAAAGGCATTATGTACAAAGCTGTAGTCAAAAGAATACGCAGGTATACGCTTATGCGTTCCACTTAAAATGATTCTCTAGTATATACCAATGAAAAATTATAGAGATTTTATGAATGTACATGTATATGATTTTGAATTGACTATTAGCTGTACCCACTGTACATTTTACGACTATGCCCTCGATTATGTATTTCAAAATTAGACACGAATTTCAGTTAGAGAAGGATTATTGAGACAAAGAAAGCATGTAAGTATTGATTTTTAACTACGGTTGTGTGTGATCTGTGCGCCACTACTTCCAAAGACCTGATCTGGCATTAATTTGTAGTTAATATCTGGTAATTACCTAAGAAATTCTTTGAACAATTATAACAAGATTTACCGCTAAGCAAAAATTAAATTGTATATTGCACTGTACAGTGTGCATCCGAATTGGAAACGGTTCCACTCGACCGACCGGTTGGGTCGGGTCAGGATTTTTGTCAGCCGGTTGATCGGTGTTAACTTGACCTACTAATTACAACTTTGAACAGATCTGAAGCCCACGATTATTTTCTCAGTGCAGTACTGCTAAGATTATGGTGGTGGGTGTTGTGATAAAATATATGTTGCAAACCACCACTGAAATTTGCAAATTCTCCCCATACCTAATGCTAAGATAATAATGAGCTCATTGAAGCTAATTCGGAGTTCAGAAAATATTGAGTTACAGTAAAAAGGATTGTCATTATGTATTAGCCCTAATTCTACTTGAATTTTTTGTAAATCTGATGATTTTCTCAAAACATTTGTAAACGCTTATAGCTCACGAACTAATGAAGATATTTAAAACGACCACTTATAAATTGCGCAGGGCATGCCTGAATTGAGTTTACAATTTTTTCTTCAGAAATTTTGGAGGATAGTTGTTGTTGCCATGAGCATTAGACCGCTTCACTATCTGAATGTTAAGTATGGTAAGAATATTTACAAAAATCGAATTTCTTGTCTTTAGCACAAACCTTAATCGTTTCTAGGTAGGAACAACCCCAAAAATGCATTCATATAAAGGGCTGTGATAAATTTTTTGACTTTATATGGTAATGCTAGTAGAAATAGAGTTAAATCTGAATGTATTAAAATTTGCAATTGCGAAAAAATTGGCACAAAAACACTAAAAAAACTTAACAACTTCTCAAGTCAAATTTCTTATTAATGAAAAAAATCATTTAGGACAAAATTTCCGAATTTTAATTATTTTCTGTGAACCTAGAATTTTTGCTAATTTGGTTCATTTAAATGGGAAACAAATTTTCATCACATCATTTTCATATACAAAGAATGTTATCTGCAAACAAAATATGTACGAACATTTTATTAAATACAATTATATCAAAACAATAAATGTTAAGATAAGCCATCCATAACGGAATGATTTCTATTACAACTAATAAATTGCTAGAAACGCTGTACAAATACACTCAGAAAAATTCTTTTATTTTTCTATTAAGTCAACTTCTTATTATGAAAATAGAAACTTAATTTTATGTTTTTTAGATATTATTTTCTCATTTCAAAAATCTTTTTGAATTCAAAAATAATGTATAGGAATAATTTATGCAAAATTAAAGCATAAAATCTCAAAGTCTAAGTATCTATTTATATTCATTCAAATAATATATTTGCATATTTAATTAAAAGATCATAGTTTAACTTATAATGCAAGAACATTTAACTCGTACTTAATTAAATGATTTACATGTGTGAAATTGCCTCCCTGTTTTGGGAGATTATGACTATTGAGTTTATACAACAGAGCTAAAATCACGTACAGCCATTTTCATAAATTATTTATTTTCCGCTATGTGCATCATTTAATGATATTTTTTCAAGAGTATTATTTTTTATATTTAAACCAGAAATTATTCTCTTATATTAAGATGTAATTTCTCAAGTAATATTTCAAGAGATTTATAACTCAAGTGTGCTATTTCAAGATGAAATTCCCTTGATTAATTGCATAAAATTTCAAGATATTTTTTTCCTGAATACAAGAGATTTTCTTTTATGAGTGTAGAATTCTGCAATAACTACAACAAATATGTTATCAACAATTGAATGAATAAGTTTTTGTAAAAATTTATAAAGAAATGAAAATGCTTTATATGATAGAATCGTTCTCAGTTAATTGTTTTGTTCGAAATTCATATTAACAGCTTTTTCAAAGAGTTTGCATTTCCTTAAAATATAACTTAACCTGTTCAGATAGTTATCAAGTAATGTATTAAGCAAGCAATTGAGTACAATACCACAATACCATAGAATATTTAATGAGTAAACCATGTCCGGATTTTTTACACATGTAATCCACCTGTTGATCTTCAGAGCTTGCTTTTGGTCAATAGTTGAAGAAAGTCCTTGCTTTGGTATTAGTTTAACTTTTAAAATATTTGTGTAGTTTCTTAATTCACTTTGAAATTTCTCTGCAATGCTAGCCTGGATTGAATAATGTAAATTTTCCATAAACAACTATTGCCATAACCAGGTGCAAATCCTTTTAAATATAAAAGAGCATCATTCAACTGATGCATTCATTTTTAGGGGCACGCAGCAACCATAAATAGAGATATATTTTGGAAATGCCCATATTAAAGATTCACTGACATTTATTAAATGAGTTAGGATTTCTGTGAAGAGAGTAATATGAATATATTTTTAACAAATGGGCTTTAGCAAAAACAAAATTCAGGCTCGTAATTTTGAGAAAATTGGGAAGGATGAAGCATTAGGAACAATGGAAAGCTTGTTTTTTTTAAAAATTCTTTGTGGTTTAAATAAAAATGACGTTATTATCGACTTGTTAATAAATTTGCAAATAAAAAGTATGATATAAGGAAAAGATTCTTTGCATCAGATGCAAAATGCAAAATTTTGTTTGGCTGAATTCTTATGGCTGGCATAAAATTCCGTGTTGTGTACATAACAAATTCATAGTCTAAGCAACGCAACATGTTGTGATGTGTTGTGTTGTGCACACAACACACAACGGTAAAATTATACATTGAGAACAGTAAAATCCTATAAATTCAGTGTAACACTTCTGAAATGTTACCCAAATAAATCGAGATTTCTTTTAGTTCATTAAAGTAGAACTAAATGAATATAGAACAATTTTACGTTATTTTGCACTTCGCTTAATGCTACTTGGGAAATATTGAAGTAGAATTACATGTATTATTGAAAGGTTTAGGTTTGTCTTCCATTAAGCAATTTGCTGCTTAAATATCAGATATGACTCATATTCCTCTAAAATATAAATAATCATAACTGTGTACATTACTTTGGAAGATATATTATAAAATAAAGTTTAGATCCCATCCCTAATCCAAAGATAGAGTTTCTTTGGCAACACATTGTTGAATCAAGATATGCTTATCAGAATTGCTTGTATGGAAAAATAATGGTCGGAGTTTTAATCGAAGCAATGCCACCATTCCGAGTAGTTGAAGGCAAAACCAAAGTCTTTATCATTCTCTATTATTGAGCAAGAACACACTATTTCTTGAGGGGATTATTAAGACAAGTTATTGTAACTGATGATATAGCTAAAATTGAAGTTAATACAATTCCACTTATAAAGTAGCATGAATTTATTAAACGGAATGTCTATGAAACTAAAAATCATATTGAAAATAATAGCACAACCATTATATTTTAAGGACGACTTTCAATCACATCTAGAAGCAATTATTAGTTGAGGTTTGGGAAAAATTTCTTTTTGCAAAACGATCCGATCTCCATACTTTAAAATATAGAAGCATAAATTGAGTTTTCTATTAACACTAGAAGTACCAAGTGAGTCCAAATTGACTCAAATTAAAATTTTGTTTACTTACGTATGCATTCATTAAAAACAACAGCAGGTATATACACCTCCAAAAATATTGATAATCTATTTGAATTTCCATAGGTAAATTTTTTTTCATTCTTTTATATAATTTTTTAATTGAAATGCTACATGTAAAATGAATCTCAAGGAGTAATGGTATTTCTAGTGTTAAGCTTATTTGATAAGCTAATCCTAGCCTTTCATTGGTATTAGTTAACGTCTTGGATCCTTCTCAAATCGAGTGGTGGTTGACAACAGTAACTTTTTAACACTTCCTTGTCAATTTGGTACACGAATCTGATTATGTTCGAAATCTGGCAGTTTTTATTCTTGTACTTGATGTCAATCTCTCCTACATACCCACTTTAAGCATGTTGTTATTTTTTGCATTGAAGCTTAGGAATGATAATACAACTTTTACTTGATCAGAAACTTGACTCAAAGTAGCTTTCCTAGATATAGCAAGCTCTGGAATTCCAAAAATTTTGATTTCATTCAAGTATGACACATCACATTTATCAAGTTGTACTGTAGAGCTAGCTATTATTGAGGATGGACTTTCCAATTGAAAAAATTTATTGTCACTAATTTCAGTGATATTTTCAATAAAGGCTCATTGAGGTAAGCAAAATATTTAATATTCTTAATGGCTTCTTCAAATGATCTCTGAATTACAACAAATTTCTGTGCGTCTTCGTTTGAAACATTTTTTTTCGATGCAGTTAGATCAGAAAAATAAAAAGTGCTTATTGTATTGTTCGATAACTTCAATGCATTTAAGAGAAAAACAGGTACAATTTTTGAATAGATGAATTAAAGCAATACAATTGAAGAGAATCTCAAAATTTTTTACTACACGTGCTACAATTGTAACAACTGTAAATAGAGTTTGCTCAAGGCTACCTAGCAATAATAATAATAATAATAATAATAATAATAATAATAATAATAATAGAGCTGTAAATTGAAATTCAATTTATGCTAGGCTTAAAAATATTCCCAAAAACTGTTGTCAAATTTTGTTCTGTGGGACTGCTAAATAGCTTCTGAAAAAACCTGAATAATACTCTTAGGACCAGACTTGTCAACGAGCTGACATTTCCAAGCTCGGCTCGGCTTGGCTCGTTTAAATTTTGTGTAAGTTCGGCTCGGCTCGGTTCGCCAAATCTGCTGCCAAATCTTTGAATGAGGCTCGTTTTAGCTAGGTATTTTTTTAAAAATATTGTGCTCAAAGAATTTTTTACATAGCTCTTCCTATTATTTAATAAACATTTCTTAAATAAGATTATAGGAAAGCCATACTGACTGCAAAAAATAAGAAAAATCTCCGTAATCAAATTAACAAGCAGAACTATAAACTTGCTTTGCCTAAAATAGGCTCATTTTGGGCTCATTGTATATCAAATACTGTGCTCAAGCTCGGCTCGGCTCGGCTCGTTAGAAGCTCGTCTCGTTGACAAGTCTGCTTAGGACGTATAAATTTTCTATTCTGTTGTACCATCCGTCGCCAAATTTTTCATTATTAAACATTTATACATTTTAGTAATATTTATATTTCCAATTCCAGCATATTGAATATATTCCCTCTTGTGTTTTGATCATTTGTGGTAGCAAGAATAAATTGATTAAACAATTATTTTTGAAGGCATATATTTTATGAAAAACCAGCCTCTAAGATAATAATGCGGGATATAATAATTTTTCGAAATTATTTTTATAACATTCTTTTTGAAATGTCTAAGAAGTAAATGAAATTCCATTGAATAAACTCTCTTGATTCTTGCATGAACTAGAATCAGGCTATAGGCCTAGTGTCTCCCTGCTTTTGCTTCTGGTAATATTTGCCTTAAATAGTATTTGAAGCAGCGTCACAGCCAAGGGTGAGAGATCACCAAGGATTTGTCGTAGTTTATTGAAGCATTCAATAGTGGGATAAATCAATTGAATCGGCGGATGTTCCAAGAAATAACCTGATACACATACAATATCAGAATAAAACAAATCTTCAGCTTAACTACGTCTGTTTCTGGTGGTGGTGCCTAAACAAAATATTATTCTTCCACCACCTAATTCACTTTTTATATTGAAAGCATAACATTGACGGTATTTCGCACGATTGCTATCTTCTGTTAAGCACCTGATATAATGATGGCAAACCTAAAGAAATTACAATGATCACAGCTTTTACATAAGGTATTTATGGCAGAACCAAATTTGCCGTTAGTGATTATGATTACTGGCTACATCTTGTTTTCTAGAGCAATTTCTACTTAGTTCTAACAGAATTATGAAGCATTAGTAAGCTGTTTTCAAAGTTGGGCATAGGGTACTCGACTCTAACCGACCCTTTGTCGGGTATCGGGCTGGGTTAGAGCATAATAACTTGCATTTCGGTCCTGTTTGATACACTCAGATAGCAGGCTAAGTCGGGTAATTGTCGCTTAGCATAATATGGAGAAAATGCAATATTTTGAATTTATTTATGAGTATTTTGGTTTCTTTGAGTCGGCTGAGGTTGAGAAAGTGAATTGAGAGTCGGATACAGTTCTTTTATTGAATGCCCATTACTGCCTTTGTTCTTATCTTACAACGAGCTTTTATGCGTTATGTATTGGTTTAAATTAATACAAAAATCAAATAAATTTATTTATTGAAATAGAGCATTCTATTTGTAACTCCCTGCTTTTGTTTCTGTTCATATTCACTATAAATATATATATATATATATATATATATATATATATTTACAGATTTATATACAATCAAATCTCACTACTATGTCACCCCGCTATTATGCCACTCTCACTATTATGCCACTTTTTTCAGTCCTGACAATAATATACCTGATGTTACAAACTCTCATTACTATGTCACTCTCACTACTATGCATTTAATATATGTTAAAATTGCATGCATTTAATGTTTTGATTACTTTTATCCTTTATATCACTAGGATTGTTTAATATCCATCCTAATAATACATTTATAAATGTTTCAACTGGCTAGCACTCAAATATGATTGTTAAAAGTGTGGAAAGTAATTTTTAATATTAATATCACCATTTTTTAAGATTGCAGAGCTAAAAATCATGGTAGTGTAATGAATGTCACTTTAGTGGCAATAATTTGTTGTTTTGGTGCAATCCTGTCATCAAAATATTTTTAACAATTTTGTCAATCTAAATTCACGCACCTTCTAAAAATGAGAACCAGTGGCGTCAAACCAGGAGACTAGGGGGACTTAAGCCCTCTGTTTTTGAAAACCAAGCTAGTTGGAAGTAATTGCATTCATTTTTTGTATATTGTGAGACTAATTATTAGGCAATTATTACTATAGTCACATTACTTTTGAAAAAATCCAAATTTCCAAATGGGATTTCAAATTAATAAGTCACAGTAATAGTGTCTATCAATGGTTACAATAAATATGCATGTTTTAGGTATTCTTTTTTTAAACAAGTAAAACCATTTACTTACCAATTGTTTTGGCAAAAGTAGATAAGACTAGTAAAATATTCAAAATAAGNTATATATATATATATATATATATATATATATCAAGTGCACCCCCCCTCCCCTGTCACTAAACAACCAAAATTTCAAGAAAAACATTCAATTGACATTTCAGAAAATGAAGTTTAGTAGACATCATCACTAAAAATATCGTATTTCCTCAATATAGCAAATATAGTTCCAGTTTGTATCATGCTAAGATTTAGCCTTGCAACTAATGAATTCAAATCCTTTTGAGAATAATAAAGATCTTGAGAATTTGTGTTAGAAAAACTTGGATCACTTGTTCCTTGAAATTTTTTTAGGTTAGACTTGCGTACTTTAACATCAGGACATTTAAGTATTGAAGATAAATGCTGTAAGGTACAGGTTCACAAGATCAGTTGATAGAAGATTATACGAGAAAACCCCTTCTTCAAAGACAAAAATAGCAGTCACTATTGTGGTTTCTTAATTCATGCTAAACATGAAGAACAGAAAACGAGAAAGATTGGTGATTTTCAACAAGCCAGGACTTTAACATAGTATGGCAACTGGAATATTTTACTTGGGTGTCAAGATCCAGTACCCAAAAACATTTAATATGTTTCAGAATATTTCATTTGCCTAAACCCTATATTTGTAATGGGTTGATTTTCAGAATATAATATCAAACAGAATGAGTTCATTCAAGTTTTTCATTTATAAAGGGCTGTTATTTGCAGAGAAGGCACGAATAATGTTGTCATATGCACAGAGCATAGTCGTTATGTAATATACAATGTGCATGAAGGTATGTCAATAATATTTTTTCCCATCCTGATACCCAATGTGACTAGTCACGACAGTTAAACTGAGTATAATGAGTTATTGTTGGAAAGAAATAGCAGAGAAGGTATAATTTCAATGGTCCATTGCGTACATAGTCCTAAACATTACCTGAACAAAGTAATGATATGCAGGCTTTCTAAAAACTAGAAGAGAAATTACTCAAAATGTATGGTTTTGCATGCAAAATGACATTCAAATTCGTAATTCTGGCTCCAAAATTGATTGAAATCAGTGAAAAAATTTAATCAACTAAATTTTATGTCACATTGTTATTGTAGGCACTGAGGATCATGATTTTCCGTAGGAGTATCTAGTTTGACTAAAAAATAGCTGTCACTGTTTCACTAACTGAAATATATAATTGTTAGAGGCCCTTTAAAAGAGGCAATGGCATTACATAGGTGAAAAATGATGTTAGGAATATGGAGCTAGACTTCAACATTGGCAAATAGTAATTTTACAGATTCTATATATGTTGGCTTTCAAAAATGTTAATGACTTGTGTCTGTTTATCAAAATTGTTATAGTGCCTTTCCAAAAATCTGTTCTATTTCACTGATTTTCTCAGCCACATTAGTAGTAATGAATACACCGGTTGTATATATGCAGTTTTCTCAAAGTGATCATTTTTAATAACTTTTTACATTTTTTTATTGATTTTGATAAGAAAAAAGGCGTTTTTTGAAATTCAGGATTTTACAGCTAAGGGTAAAAAAACTGAAGCCATACCCATACAAAAATTATTCGATTATACCCCATTTTAAACTATGCATCTATATGTTTTAGAGAAATTTTTTGCATTTTTTATAAAATCTACATTTTCCGGAGATCCTAAATATTTTCAAAACCACTTGTTGTTCAGAATTTGTACATGAAATTCAGTGTTTCTACTTTTAATTACACCCTATTTCTTAAGCAAAACATAAAACCCCTGGCTGTAAGATCCTGAATTTCTAAAAAACGACTGTTTTCATAACAAAATCAATAGAAAAGGGTAAAAAGTAATTAAAAAATGATCACTTTGAGAAAACTGCATATATAACTTGTCAGACTGATGGGGTAAGCATTTCTGAAATATTCAGTATTTACACGTGTACATAAGTTTTTACTATTTTTTCATATGAAGATTGAAAGTAACAATTATTTACTTCACTGCTGGATAAATATGTTAATAATGTATTAAAGATCATTTACTATCTATAGTTCATCTTAACACTAGAAGCAATAGCATTTGCTATTGCCTATGCCTAAGCATTTCAATCTAGTTTCAATTGACCCATTTGGATTGAAAAATTGTTATTGTTATTTTTTGGAAAGTGTCCTGTATACATAAAAAATCAATGAATTTGTCTATATAATATTGTATTATATACTATAACAAATATATATGTATAAATTCGATCATTGATCATCAAATTTAATTTCAGAAAACTTCTTTTGAAACAAGGACTACTGTAAAGTTTTAGTTCTTTGTATGTTTATCCAAATACTTAAAATTATAAATCAAGTATCAATGTGGTAAATGCTTCATTTTTTGACAAAATGTATCTAAATTTGTCAAGATTAAATTTAAATCCTACTTCATCTTTGATTTGCTACTATTCATTTTCGTTTCTGAATTTGGCAAAGTAACATTATTTTTGAAAATACGTATGTTAATTCAAAGATCCAATCAAAATGCAAGTAAATGAGGATTGGATAATATTTTTATAAATACTAGCATATTGTGCATTGCTTAAATGCTTTAACACAATTCAGTAAGTAAGTCGTTTCAATTTAATCGTATACCACGTCCCAAAAAAGCGCTATGACATTTGAATTTGCTTATTGAGCATAAATTTAATATTTTTAAATTTATATGCTTTTTTGAATACTTAATAAAAATAAAGTACTGCAATTTGAAAAATAAATTCAACTTTGTAGTTTTGTTATGCCTAAAAACTATTTTCTATAACCATAAATTATATCTGTTGGTTAAATATATTAACTAGCGCTAAACTCGCACCTTTCAAACTGAAAAAAATGAGCATTACTAGTTATTTGATCAATTTTGTCTCCTTTATTATTATTGTAATAAATGCATTAAATTTATATGAAATGTAGTGATGACATTCACTGATTTAGGGCAATTCAGTAAGTATGTTGTTTCAATTTCTATATATATATATATATATATATATATATGAGGTTATTAAACGATCAGCAAAACTAATTTCAATTTTATTAATAACTTCACCTCTTTAAAGGTCTTATATATGCATCACCAAATATTGTTCTATATATGATAAATATTTCTCGTGGTTATAAGGATGTGGATAAAGGGGAAGATACCCAGTCAAACTTGTGTGTCAAACTTAATAACATAATTGTATTATATTATTGGGCTAGCATTCTAACCCCAGAAATATAGTAATAAATTTGCATCTGTAGATAAAAATTTGTGAAATTTTTTATACATATATATGAAAGGACTAAGAAATGTACTTAATGATTACAATTTTTAAATGAATAACCCAAACATTCTATAGCTATATTATGACTAATCAATTTTTAGATGACAAATATGTTATATTTGAAAAAAAGGTAGATTGATATTTGTTATGATAACTATTATCGTATTATTTTGCAATATATTTTTAAAATAAACTAATTTTAGAAAATCTGATTTCATATGAGTAGAATATATTGCATAATTTCACTTATTGTTTTATAGGAAATCATTTAGATATTCAAACATTTTTCATTATTGTATAATATTATGAGAAAATTAACTTGCAATTTATTTTGTTAGCCATTTGAATGGACAGAAATGGAAAACAAATCATTGATAGAAGATAGTGAAATTAAAACATTGGAGGTTTTGCGAAGATATACAAGTTTATTTGGTTTTCTATTGACAATTCTTGGAATATTTCTCAATATTCTTAGTTTCAAAACTGCACGATTTCTTGGAAAATATAATTCTTCTGTTGTATTTATTCAAATGTTAGCTATTTGGGACTCCATAGCTATAATTCAGGTAAAAATTTGTTCTAAGATGTGCACATAGATCAAATTCGAAATTTATTAATTAGCTATGCAATTTTGGTTTATTGTAATGTTAAGAACCAATTTTTCAATTGTTATTTAAAAACCAATTTTTTGTACATTATTTCCTTGGCCTTGTACACATATATCAAGCAATTATCTATACCTAATACTTAGACATACTCATTATAGATATACTGCCTTCAGATTTTTGCTGAAAATTCATAACATCTTGAAAACTATTGATCAATTAGCTATGCAGAAATCTTAGATATTAGCATTTTCGGATTACTGCACAAATCCTTGAGATTTGCCTTGAAAATTCATAGTTTTCAATAAATACAGAAACTTTTGGGACCTACAACTAGTAACACGAAATCTGCATGTAAAACGTGCAAAGCACTGTTCACTCACAAACTTTGAACAATACCAATCAGAAATATGCACATTTCATTGAATTTCTTCTGTATTTAGATATTTAAAAATGAATTTCAATCAAAATACACTTAATAAAATTATTTTTGAAACTGAAATGATTCTTTAGGATGGAATTGTTAACCTTGGAGGTAAATATTTTGGAATTAGGGTGAGTAAAATTGGATTTTTTTGTAAAATCTTTAATTTCACAAGCATAGCAAGCTCACATGTTGCAAGTTATATTTTGGTGGCATTGGTTATTGACAGATCCATTGCAATTAAGGTATCATGTTTAGTGCCTTCCAGATTTATCTATCATATATATATAGATATATATATATATAGATATACATATATATATATATATATATAAATTTAATTATATTGCTAGAATTTTTTGTAAGCTATTAATTTGATCTTAGTGGATTAGTCTCCTGAATCGAAGCAAATAGATTCTCCAAGGAATGCCAATGTTAGGTAATTTCTTATTGGGTTTGGAATTAGAATGAAGCTCGAAATTTTTTATGAACGTTTAAGCAAAATTCATTTGTAATAATAATAACAATTTTATATATATATATATTATTTGTTCAAATAAGTTTCGTGATTCTTGCTAATATTGATATCGTTGGATTGCGTATGTTGTGCAAATGCTTTCCCAATGTAAAGCCAGATGAGCAACAAAAGTAGGCATTAAAACGCTAATCTAAAAATCAAGTCAATATTTGATGACAGAGATGAAAATGGGACGGAACAGGTGTTGGCTTGTAAGGGCAATTTCTCCAAAATGGGTACCCATTGGGCACATCGGGGCAAAACACTTTTGATTTGAGAAATAATGCCCAATTTTTGAGATTGTAAAGAAAATTTTCTTACATCAAATTTCCATTTACTTCAAAAGCTAGTCGCATTTTGAAAAATTTAGAATCTTACATTTTCAGCTCATTAGAATCAATAAGATCTTTTTGATATGATTTGTTGTCTATATACTTTACAATTTCAGTGGAAGAAGTGCAATAACTCTCGCATAAATACCCATATATTTCATACAATATTGACTTTATAAAGGGCTTTCGCTATCACGTGTTTACTATGAATTGGTATAATGTCTATTATTAGATTCCTATTAGTACAGGTAACAATTGTAGATTACATTTGAAAAAATGATTGCGTGCCTTCCATATACTTGGCAGCGATGGTTGTTGCATTTTTGAAAATTGTCATAGAATTTATGTGGGCCAATAGGATATCGGAAAAAAATTTAGAGCTGGGTTTTTTTGGGTGGAGTAATGTGGAAAAATAGAATATAAAGTGTGTTGCACTATAGGTCAGTGTACAACATCTGTGACGGAGTAGGGTCAGCTTCCAAAATTCTGCCCCACTTCCATCTTTGCTTTATGTGATTTCAAACTATGTACTTGTGACATGTACAATGAAAAGTACATACATGTATTTTATAAAATGCTGGTGACGTTATATTTAGTTTCCTGTTTGGTATCGAGTGAAGGGTACACCTCGATTTGCATACGTGGTCACGATTATTATTACCATTTTCCTTTATGTTCTATTCATGCCGGGCATTATATTTTTTTCGTTAGAAAATGGAATCTGTTTGATGACAGGGGATGAAAAGCTGTTTGCGTTGTACATTGGTGCTGTTTCATACATAACTTACTCATCATTGCCATTCGGCCTCATTTTTATCTTCAATTTTTATATTATTTATTATCTTACCACAATGCGCAAGGTGTACGTATTCATTTTGCTAGAAAAATATAAGTGTCTTGAAGTATTTTATAAAAGCATAATTCTATGAAAATGTAATTAAAATTTACATTGAAACTGATGAAATATTATAGGTCCTAACAATATAATATACTACAATTACTGAAGGCATTTTATTAAAAATTACTAACATAATGAAGATTATTTACTTGTAAAACTAAAATTAGAAATAAATTTACTTCTTAATAGCTACAATTTCTTTTCTACTAAATATATTTCGTCACATATCCTCAATTTAAATCTTTCAATATGTGGAATACAAAATCACTATAATTAAAATATAGCAACAATTACTGTAATCAATAAAGTCATAATCACCAAAATTGATTCAGGATTGCTTATGGGAACTATCCACTATAATATTGGGAAATATCGACCAAAAATTTATTATTATAAAATATGTAAATTCAAAAAAATTCTTCAATTTGCAAAAAATTATTTAAACAATATTTGCTTGCTGGCAACAATAAAAGAACAATTACTAGAAGAAAAATTATATTATTATTAATAATTAGTGTGTCAAGATTGTAATCTGCGATCTTCTATTTTTTTGTTGCAGACATAGCCTGTGCAAAAATGCAAAAAGACGATAGCGATATCAAATGATAGTAAAAATCATGATATAAGAAAATAACATTGAATTTCCTAAATGTACATACAATGCCCTTTAAACACTCCAGTATAAATGCAGATTTCTAGACTATCGTGAAAATTGGAATTGCTCTTTGAAGCATATCCTTGTGGAGTTCTGATAGTTTCATGAGTTATAGGTGTCGTTAGTTCTTCGAATTTTGTCGGCTAATGTGGATACACTTGGGATTGTATGTATCCTAATAGAAATAAAATCACAATTATTTAATTTGGAGAATGAGGAAGCCACTCAATATCACATCACAAAGTAAGAAGATAACCAAAAATTATGTCAAAAGAATTTTACGTGAACGTCGAGAGGTGTTCAACACATCACATACATAATTTCTAAAAACAGTGGTCTGGTGTAACCACTAATATAGCACTTTTTGATAAAAATATTTACCAAAAAGTGTTTTGTCTACAGCTTCAATTACTTGAAAAATATAATGGCACTTAATGAGTTTGCAAATTTTACTAAACTTAATTTGAAAAGTTCTCTTTATTCATCATGTGCATAAATTTATCTATAACAACATGATCATTATGTTCAGCTAAATTGGGTTCAAATGAAATGCTTGTAATTTTCAAATAAATTTTCAAAAACAACTTTCTAAAAAAATATATTCAAATGATTTTTGAAATGGTTTTGCACAACGTATACAATTGAAGTTTATTTTTTAGAAAAACAACATCAGAAAGAGACTCTCAAAATCGCAATATGGCGTTGATGTTGACAACTGTTAGCATATCCTTTCTCGTGTTTACTCTATCTTGTGGAATTCTATTATATTGGTTTTTTAATTTCCAAGTGAAGACTGATAGAGATGCTGCCTTGGCCAATTTTATTCAGGTTACATTAGAAATACCTGCCATTTTGAATTCTTCTTTGAATTTCATTTTCTTTTATTGTAGTGGCAAGGGATATAGAGTTGCCTCATTAAAGATGATTAAATCATTATTGTCAAGATAATGATTTTGTGTTGTTGATATTACAAGTATATTTCGAATAATAAATGAATTATTATAAAACCAATAAATGTTGTGCATATTTTAAATTCAATGTAATAAAATGTGCCTGATTTCAAAATTATTTTGAATTTCAAATATGTTTTGTAATCAGAATCTTTTTCAGAAATTGGTGTTAAATTAGTGTATTAATGAAATGCAATGTTTGGAATACATTTTTGTGAAAATTTTTATTAAATATAGGTGTTAAAATTTATTAATTGTGTAACAATATTGGATTATTTTGTTCTTGGAGAGAAACAAATTGTTTAAATTGTGTGTATATATTTGATTGGACAATAGTCATTTTTGAATTGTTTAACATTTTCAAATATTCTTTTTACAAGTGAAGGTAATAAAAATCAAAGCAGATATTTGAAGCATATTAAGATCTTATATATAGGTGCAGATAATTTTTGAATTAGAAACAGTGTTGTAATTCAGTAATAAAAATAAATTCCTTATACTATTGTAATTCGTAAATGTTGTGTATAGCGCGTCACCATATATGTCGTGTGCTTTGATATAAATTTACTTGTTTCACACAAGTTTGCGGGGTGGATCCACATATTTTATCTGCTGTGTGGTAGTGGGTTGCTGAAGTAGAATATTGCCCCCTCCCTTCGCAACAAACCTGGAAATATCATTTGAGAACTTTTCTGATAACTTCCAATATTTTGAACAAAGAAGAAGACGCACTCCTGAATGGCACCATGATCCATATGTTTGACTCACCAATAATTCAAAAAATGTAACTGGGTCCATCTTAGATAAATCTCCAGTTAATATTTCATTTGGGCAGGTGGATGAAGCTCTTCAAATTTTCCATAGTTCTCGGATCAGACAATAGTGGATCACTATTCTGACTATCAGTAAGAGCTCGGAGTGCTGCAGCCATTCGACTCTGTAGAGATAGTTTGACAAATTTCCTTTTCGAACTGTGATTGGTCCAATGAGTTTTGGATAATTCAGCCTGAATAGCAGAAGCTTCACTGTATAAACGGTCAATATTTTCTTCTTTACACCATTCAAGTCTCTTTTTTAAGAAAAGATAATGATCTCTAGCTTTAGACTTTTGAGGGGGTTTCTGAAGCGTAACAGCAAGTAACATATGATAAGCCTTTAATGCAATTTGCTGTAATGGTGTACGCTGTTTTAACAAATTCAGAATTTTGACATTTCCTCTAACAAAGTTTTTACTGAATTGACATGTGGTATGTCAAAAGATTCTGTCACCAATGAATAATTTTTTATAATATTTCTTACATTTTGTAACAGAAATCTTTCACATTTATGTTGTTGAAGAAGCCTTCAAGATTAGGAAAATCAGGGACAGTAGGGAGTGGTCTTATTCGGATTGACATCTGATTTGTGATATTTAGATCTGAAAAAAACTTGGCTCAATCCTGTCTCAGCTTCTGAATGTCCATTAAAATTGCAAGGCAGCAATATTCCTTTCCATTTCTTACTTAAGCCTGATTTTGTAAACTTTGTAACATTCCAGCATTCAACTTTAACAGAAGATAAAACAATTGTATCCTGACTACCATTTTTTCCATTCAACAGCTATGCAGATATGCATCACTTGGTAAATTTATTTCATTGTTTTGTATAGACATAATTATAATTATAATAGGTGAATGTCAAATGTTCTAATAACTATTCCACTGAATATACCTGCATTTGCATGACATTCAAAAGCAAGCGGCTGAAATATATAGCCTTGTAGAACAATTCCGTAATATTTTCGTAATACACCAATGGTAGGCAGCTTATGAATATATCATATCGTCCAAACAAAGCTCACTCGAACAATTTCTTTGCACAAATGGAAAAAGAAATCATTACAGCATTAAATCACGCACAAATATTATGCTAATGGGTGACTGGAATTTGAATTTTTTTTAATAATAATGAAAAAACTAAGCTACAAAGTTTTTTTTAAACGTTCAACATTTCATTAATAAATCAATGTATTCCATCCAGAATTTCTGCAAATAGTCAAACCTTGATTGATTATTTTATGGTTTCAGAGAACGACACTTTTTATAAATATATTTGCTCTGAATTCCCTTATTCTGACCATTGTCTCATAAAAACTTATTATAATAAGCGAAAGGTTAACTATCCATCTAGATACTGGATCAAAATAAGAGAAAAGTAAAAAAATATCATAAAACTTGTAACCTATATAAAAAAACGAAATTGTATTAAAACTTACTCATCACAAACACCGAGCGAAATGTTCAATAACTTTAATAAAACTTTATTATTCCATTTAGACATTTGTTGCCCTGAAAAGAATATTTATGAAATGGAAAAATTTGATAGTTGCTAAAAAAGTTTCAAAGCCATGGATAGATGCAAAATGCATAGAGTTAATCAAACAAAAGAAATTGTCAAACACCAACCAAATATAATGCTTACAAAAATGCACGTAATATGTGTAATATTTCTACAAGAAAAGCGTATAACAAATATTCTCGTTTTGAATTTCAAAATATCTCTTCTCAAAAAGGTAAGTGGGACTTTATAAATAATTTACTAAATAAAAAACAAAGAAAGAATTGAAAAAAATAAGTATAAAGGAAAGATAGTCACTGACAATAAGAACATGAGTAACATATTTAATGAAGTATTTGGCAACTTAGGCAATTATAATGGCATAAATACTCCTTTTGATAGTAATGAAATGCAACCCATAGTTCCGTCTTTCGCTTTTAGATATGTTACTAAGCTAGAAATTATTAAATCTATCCAATCTTTAAAGAATAAATCTAACTGCCCCTTTATGATTCCATTTTGGTATCTAAAAATTGCTCCAAATATAATAGCAGAACCACTTTGTTACATTATAAATGTATCCATTAAACATTTGTATTTTTCTGACCAACTAAAATTTGCAAATATTACTCCATTAATTAAAAAAATTGACCCAAAAGATTGTTTGAACTATAGACCTATTTCTGTTACATCACCAATTATTAAGATTTTTGAACGACTTCTTTTTAATCAAATTAACGAACATTTATGTAAACATAATCTGTATTCACAAAATCACTATGTTTTTCGTAAGTATATATCTACTAATGATGTTTTGCTAACAGCTACAGAACTTTGGAGAAATAGTATCAATTTAGATGAGTTTTCAGCAGTTGCATGTTTAGATTTATCAAAGGCGTTTGACTCTATAAACCACGAAATTTTAATTAAAAAAATAAAAATTATGGGCTTCACAAACAAAAGTGCAGACTTAATAGATAGTTATCTTCATAATCGTAGACAAAGAGTTAAGCTAAATGGAATTTTATCTGACTGGATTTTTATTAAAAATGGTGTTCCACAAGGAACAATTTTAGGACCATTACTATTCAACATGTATGTAAACGATTTGAGCAATCAGACTACATGTAATGTCATACAATATGCTGACGATACAATGCTATTTAGTTCACATAAGTCTCCTGAAATTGCCATAAAAGTTCTTGAAGAGAATTGCAATTATCTTGCACAATATTTTGCATCATTGAGGCTGAGAATAAACCCATTTAAAACACAATTTTGTAAAATTAATCCTAAATCTAACTACATGTATAACAACACAAGCGTTTCTCAATATAAATTAAAATTTAATGATATGTACATAGAACAAGTTAATTCCTTCAAATTATTAGGTATAATTTTTTATTCTCAACTTAATTTTACAAAGCAAATATATAATGTTATAAAGAAAATGGCTATTTCAATTAAGGCTCTCAGCAATATATCTCAACAACTTCCAACCAAAGCAAAGATTCAATTAATTCACACATTAATACTAAGTCACTTTAATTATGGAAACATACTATATACTGACATAAATCAACAACTTTTGAATAAAATCAATGTACAAATAAATTGGGCTATAAAAATAGCAGTTAATCATTTACATAACAAGAATGCAGAAATAAAAAATTAACAAAAACTTTTCTAAATCCACAATGTATAATTTATAAAAATGTGTTAACTACTTTCTTTAAAATATTTAATAATATTGTTCCCTATAACAAATCTAATGTTTTATCCTCCAAAATATCGTTTAGACATAATTATACAACACTAAAAATTAAACCTCTTAAATATAACAAGAAAATAATGAAAAATTCATTTCTCAATACATCAATAAATATATGGAATAATATACCCAAATCTATAAAAAAAATCAATAAAATAAGAGTATTCAAAGAAAAAATAAATAAGCACTTTCATAGTTCTACAAAGGAAAGACTTGAAAACAAATGGTGAGGTTTTAAATTTAATAATACTGACTATTCAATTGACCGCATATAAATTCGCCATAGTCCAGGCCATTAGTTATAATTGCCTTTGTAAATATTCATTTGTGCGCGGGTACATTTGTTTTTGTACTTGTGTAGTTTTATTTTTGAAGCTATTTAGAGTTGTAAACAGTATTTTATATTGTACAAATCAACTCTAAATATAGACATTTCTTCTTCTACTGCTGCAGTCTTAGCAGGAGCGAAGGTGTAAATCCAACTAGAAAAAATGCATCAAGCACCGCATTGTCCTAAACTAAGAAGAGTCCTCAGGTCTAAGGAACAGTAATATCCCATCACTGTTTGCCATTTTTCTGAGTTTGTATAAATTACTCAATTGAGAATGACAAAACGACCAGCGCTACTCTTACATGACAATACAAAAAGCCATCAGATGTAATATTTGCACCACAAATACAATTTTATTACTCACAAACATGAGCTCCAAGTCTAGAGGCAATACTGATAAGCAAAGTCAAGTTGTTCATCATCATTTTGATGGAAGAGCATTGAGCCATGCCTTAGCTAGATTCCCATTAACTGCCTGAAAACTTGCAAGATAGTTTTCAGACATTTTTGTCAATATTGTACTCTTAACTTGTTCGAAAGCAGAGAAAGACAAATTACTTTGAATGTTGGTAAATTTTCCACATGGAGGTTGTCAATTATTAATTTTAACCGCAAATCCAACACATGTGCTTGTTCAATTGCGGGGGGACATCCAGGGTCAATCATTAGCATCGACTCATCACATTTGGCCACAGATGCAGGAATGCAACTGGATGCTAGAATGTGAGTTAACGTTATGCCTAAGAACACCTAAGAACCTAAGGAATCTGGAAGACACGCTTGGACAATTACATTATCTTATAATTTAATTTTGATAAGTTCAAGTAGGCTATGAAAGTATCATACTTCTCAAGTTGATTGAAATGCAAAAATGTGAAGGAGTAACAGAAACAGTACAATAACTTTGCTATGGCCAATGCAATCTACAGCTATAAAGGGAAGTATTATTATATAGATCCACTAATCTGTTTGAGAGAACTTCTAACTCATTATGCTTTCTCAGTAAAAACTTCAAAACGGCATCTGATTCAATGCCTGCACCAAGAACAACGAATTCACTAAAGGAAGTTATGCAAATTCCAGGAAAAACTTTACTGAACATGGAAACCTAAATTTCAACTTTGAAGAATTTACCTGTAGCATAATTTTAGCTGCTGAAAACTACATTTGTGAGATCTTCCAATACTTTTTAGCTTCATCAGCAACATTTCTGCCATCTTGATAAAAGTTCAATTTCATTAGTTTTTTAAGGATTTGTTTTTCATTTAAGATACTTATAAAAGTTGCTTATGTGATAGATAGGTCTGTATCTATCTATCTATCTATCTATATATTTATATATATATACAGTACTGGCCAAAAGTTTGGGAACAGTAACCTGTCTAAAGCGTGTTTTATGCTATTTCCTAGAAACTTCGTAAAATTCCTGGATTCCCAATTTTTTATTAGAATTTACAGCAGAATCATTTAGCCAATCAAATTAAAACAACTTTAGATTTACACTCTTTAAATTTTCTAAGTAAAATACCTAGATTTTTAGGTAAAAAAAGGCGCACCTAGATTTTAGGTAAAACACCTAAAATTGGGAAACTACCGAAAGTATTTTAGGTATTTTTCCTAATTGTTCATGTGCCTCTATTCTAGGTATATCACCCAAAATCTCGGTATGCCTTTTTTACCTAAAAATCCAGGTGATTTTTTAGGTGTCTCAATTCTAGGTATTTTACCTAAAAATTGTTGTAAAACAAATATGGCGCAATAAGATATTGTAAATAGTTTTGGAGCGGAAATTTTGTTCTACATGGTGTTATTATATTGTTTCTACATTGCGTTTTTTAGTGTAAAATACAAAAATTTCTAAATTTGGAAAGTGTTCCCAAACTTTTAGCCAGTACTGTATATCAAAATTATTACCTAAAGCTCAACAACCTATTCTAAACTAAGTAATTTACTCAATCGTTAAACACTCCTATGAAGACAGATTTTTTAGTAGGAGTACACACTATTTCTTTCATTTTGGAGATATTTGCAGCTGGAAAAAGTGGAGATCCATTGCCAATACAATTGTGTGAATTCAAAGTTAGAGAATGGTTTGGGCAAAAGAACGTGGTTTCTAATAAATATTTTTGTGTTATCCCTTTTACGTAACCTCTTACACCAAGTGTTAGTTTGCTAATTTTAAGTGCGCTGTAGAATTGCCGAAAATATTACATTGGCAATATAAGGATTGAAAAAAGGCTTTAAAATTTCTTAAGAAATTAGATGTAATCTGAATAAGCACAAAAAGTTTTGATAATTTATTTTTCTGAATACTGCTAAAACTTTAATGTCCGACAATATGCAATTGACTATATTTAAGGCTACAATAAATATTAAAGAAAAAAATATATAGATATAAAAATTTGATAAATTTATTGAAAGCTTGACCTGACAAACTCAATAAAATTGTGCACACTTGTAGTTAACATTATATCGGATATAGTAATCAACAACTAAGCAGAAAAAATCAAGAACAGCAAACAAAGATTTCAATTACAAAAAATGTAAAGCATAAAGAATCATAGTAAAAGTAAAAAATTAATTATTTGAGAATAATTGAAAGTATTTCTCTAAGATCAATGCAACCAAGCTCAAAGACTTTACATAGATTTAATTTATTTCATTATTTTTCTGAACCTGATCAAATTAGAATGAACAGTTTGTTATTAAAAATGCATTTGTTAGTTGCATAACATTATTTAGTTGCTTTTAAAATATTGTAATTGCATATTTTATGTTAGATAAAAATTATAGTGTTCTCTATATTTCATTGGATATTGAATCTACTTTTCAAACGAATAAGAGACCATCGAATAGTTTCATTTTTAGGCATTCTCAAGTATTATAATTTATTGTATTTGCTTCCCAAAATAAGAAATAAAAATCAATTCTATGCAATTATGACAAAATTATTTTTCCTAATTCTTTTTTAAGGTTCATCATCAGAAGATACGCCAGTAAGCATGACGCGTGCATAGTCATCGGTATCAATGGATTTACAGAAATGAATGGCATACTTCAGCTTTTCAGTGAGGACCATTTTGCAGGAGTAATATGGAAGCTTCAGCATGAAAAAACATGTGTAAGATTCGGGTAAGAAATGATCAGGAGGATCATACTTCTCAAGAACCTAAAAAAATACGATAACAACCCAACCCGAAAAAAACTAAAAAATTCTCTGCATATATCATTGCAACATTCAAAATCCGATCCCTTGGATGATCGAAGGCTTATATAAACTATTGGTAACAGCTTTCAGAAAAATTGCAAAATTTCTCCAACTTTTTTTGCGAAAAAAATCTTAAAAAATTTTTACAAACACAACAAATTCCTAATATAAGTATAAGAAATTTAAAAAATTATATTGAAAATTTCAGCAGCGTTGTATCCATCATTTTTGATGTGGTCAAGAAAAACTTACATGAATAACGAAATCTCTTCCACGAAAATCAGCAATATTTCTTGGCAGTCGAGTTCTTCCCCAAACAAATCTGAGGAAAAGAGATCTCTCTTGATCAGTGAGTTCCTCCATGACTTCCCAAAACCAGGTAATTAAAAGGTCATTCGCATCAACACCTTTGTATGTAGTCACTGATTTCATTAAACTCACAGATATTTCAGGGTTTCCACAAACCTACAAGTACAAAGCAACATAGAGGCGTGGATATTGGGCAAAATAACTAAAATCTAGTGTGAGAAATACTTACCAGCGTTTCCAGTTCATATCCAGTGAACAATGAAATAATAGGTAAGGGAACAACTCGCGACATTCCTTCTCTAACGGCATTAACTTGCTCGTCGAACTCATGTAATCTAAAAACGAACATATTCGAAAGAAACACATTTAATGACCAGTAATGCTTTGTAAAAACTTAGAATACATCAACTTAAAATAGATGGTAATTAAAAATTTAAACCACAATTCATGCTTAAATTGAGTTCAGCGTAAATTTATATTAATTGAAAAGTTTACTTTCGAAATGAACATTTTAAATATGTATTTTATTTTGAAAGTGTTTCTAATAAAGTTAAGTTGCAAATAGGATTTCTTGACAATACAGCAAATAGATCAATTGAACTTTGTCATTTTTAGTGAATTGGGTTGAGAATATTTTCTTAGAACCGAGTGTACTACGTTGGATGCAGTCCGTTAAATACTATTGAAATTAACTGCAATACCTGATTAGAGTGATAAATTTTATAAATATACTATTATGAAGGCTTTTACACGCGAATAGTTGACGAAATCTACGAAAGGGATGTAATAGAAAAAGTATATTCGGTCTTGTAATTCACACAACATGTCCAATAATATATTGAATTTACGTCATTAAAAAAATTTCCTATATCAAAATGAATAACGTTTACAATTTAACAAGACAGTCACAAGAAACTGTTACAAAAGTTTGTAAGATGATCTTAGAGATATTGAAAAAAACGTCAAATACCAAAATGATTTAAACCTTGGCTCACACAAAACCCAGTTGTCGTCCACACTGCAAATTAACAGTGCTTTTTGGGGCCGTTTACGAAAAAACTGTAGCAAATGCTAAGAGATTACTGCTTAGGATACACAGAGAATAAAAAGAAATTGATGTAGCTTCTGAGACTACTTATAGTAATCGATTTGCTATCACTTTTATGCCACAATCTTTAATTCATTAACATTCTCTACCTTTTGAAATAGACCCAAGCACAAAACTATGCATACATCGGTCTAAATCCAGTGACAATTTCAGGGAGTTTCAACAATAGTATAGATGTACACAAAGAGAAAATTAATACCGAAATTGAATGGCAGAAGAAACATATTCACATCTGTTTTCGGATGTGATCACACTATATCCGGCTTTTGAAGGAAGTAAAATATTTTCACCAGTTGCGCTGGGTGTTACATATGGCATGTCAAGTTCGCTAATATCTGCAGAATTATCAGTGCATCCGCGAATGTACATCAATCCTGGAATGTAATCTTTATCTACCTAAATATTCATAGTTCTAAAAATTCTGCAATATACATCGAAATCTGTAACAATTCTATTTACCGCTGTATTAACAACAAAATGTAGGCTTATACATGGTGAATATCATACAGTCTTATAAACTTAGATTTACACCCTCATAAATGTTGTTACATCGGTGGGTCCACTTAGATAAACATGTTTTAATTTCTATTGTTAATTGGACATAATTACTGGCCTACCAGTGATGCCAACATATGCTTTTTTAAGTACAGATGAAAAATGTTCAATGGTTCTAACTTCAAGTAGCATGGGTGGGTAACATGCCTTATAATAAAAAATGCCGTTTAAAAACGTTAAATGCGGAATTGGCATAATGTGCCGACGCCACGTCTGGCTAAAAGAAGTTATTCCTATCAGTGTGATACTGTTTTATAAACAGTCTTCATTTCCTCTGAATAATTTGGACAGTGAAAACATTTGTATCCACATCACCAGATTTGCCGAAAAATGGCTCTGACATCCTACGTTCTCCTAATTTCAGTCACCATTAAAAGTCACTGTTAAATTTTTTTTGAGGTGCTAAAAGATTTTTTTCATTCACAACCCCATTGCCAACTAATAAAAAAATTATCATTATCCATGACTATGCCTGGCAATCCATCATTACGTAGATTACTATAAATCACCGCAATTCCTTCCGTTTGCATTTCAATCTGAACACCAGTCATGTGCGAGATTCTTCTTTTCATTAAAGATTATTCAGTAAATTCAAAGAGATGCAATACTTTAATGCTAGTTCTCGTTGGAAAAATTTTTGTGATAAACAAGCTTTTCTGTCATCAATTTTTTTTACAAATTCTGGATGATTCTTCACTTTTCTCAATTGTGTCGTCCCTGTAAAACATTATTAAATACTATGCCATAAAAACACAGTAGATTTCTGAATGCCCAATTCCTTGAAATACTTGGCTAATGAATAAATATGAATGATTATTTTTTTATTCTATGATAATATACTTCCGCTGTTGTTCTGATAAGCTTTGCTTGATTAAGAGAAGATAAAATAAGTTGTAGACGTGTAAGTTATAAGTATAGATTTTTTGCAAAATAATGCATAAGACAGACGTCTAATATTTGTTTTACAACAATCCCATCAAGTTACTTGTAAATGAAATTGATAAATAAAATTTCAATCTATAATATTCAACTATTTCAGATTTCCATTGAATCCCCTTATTATGGGATTAATATAAAAAATAATTATTACATAGTCCTTTTTATGTGATCGATTATAAGTGAAATCTAGACATACCTCGGTGATATCTGAAATGGTCATATCTTTCCCTGCAAGCTGCCTCCAAGTTGGCTCTGCAATCAAAAGATTGAGTGGACTTCCAGTACGGATAGCGATGCCCATAACAATTCCCAAGAAACGGAAAAATTGCAAGTCCTAAAGCAGAGTATTGAGGCGCAACATTTGCGAATTGATTGCTTGAAGTATTGTGTGCAAATAAATTCGTTGATTTGAATTAATCCCGATTGAGAAAATTTGTAATACAAAAAATTCAAAGTTCGCGTTTTAAAAATAAAAAAATAAAAACCAAACTAACCGATCGAGATTTGCAGGCTGGATTTAGTAAAAAACTATCTTGATTTGGCCCTGATTCATTTCTTCCGTTTGGTGTTTTAACCAACAGTGGCAGTGAACCATTTTGCAGTTCTTCACAGATCTCAGCAATTGATTCGCTATAACCACCCCCACAATCATCAACACTTTCACCTAAACAACATTATTGAAATCCCATTGTGAGCAGGGCAAAAGTGAAGCAGACATTTACATGTATATAAATGATATACATGATGTCATGCTTAAAGGTATAATTTTACTGGTAACAACTGAGATTAGTGACATGATCATATTCAAAGGAATGTACTCGTCGAATACAGCAACAATAAATTAAAAGAATAGCACTGTTTGACCTATTCATATCTATGTCCTAGTAAATAATTTTATAAGTAAAGTCCATTTTCAGAAAAAATCCACAACTCATGTTTTGACTACTGGGTTTCAGCAACCAAACGTCTAGTGGAAAAAAATTTTAGCACCACACGTAGTACAACAGATTATATCTTAAATATTTCATAAGAGGACTTGAAGTGCCACATACGGCAAGCTTTTTAATGCCGAAAAGCTATCATTGAAGATACAACCCCAGGTAACATTTAGTAGCGATTTGGCATTGCTTAATTAAGCATTCATAATTTACAATTCAATTTTTGGGATTATAATGTACAATATTATTATCAGTTATTAATGAAATTCTTTATTTATGTAATAAATAATATGATGTATTTTTACTTTGATATTGTAGTTTAGCATATTTAGATCAAGACTGTCCTCCAGCAGCTAAAACACCTAAAAAAAGCTCTTCTTCACAATTGATCAATTGGGCAATTTCGAATAACGTTTCGCATGTGGCAATGAATGGTTTATTAAAAATCTTGAAGGGAAAAATTTACCTTCTGATGCAAGAACATTTTTAAGCACCCCCAAAAATTCTATTCAAAATGTTCAATGGTGAATTTGTTATAAATTTCTGATTTGCAAAAAAATGGTGAAAAATTGGAAACGATAAATATTCTTTTGCAATCAAGTACATAATTTGTGATTCTCCTGCGAAAAGTTTTGTGAAGCAAACAAAGGACCATAATGCATATTTTGCTTGCCATTACTGCATTGTCGTAGGTGAACATCAGAACACAATGAGCTTTCCAGACATATCTCAGCCCTTACGAACTGATAATTCCTTTAGATCCCACGATAACCCTGAATATCATTTGGGAGTTTCTTCCCTTGAAAACTGTCAGATTGACATGATAATGAACTTTCTCTTGGATTACATGCATGTAATCTGTCTAGGTGAAATCAAAAAACTTCTGAATATATGGATGGGAAATGTCCGTAAAGTTGTTAACGGTCGTCTGTCTGGTGCTATAATTAAGGAAATTTGGGAAAAACACGAAACCCTATCCCATTTTTCGCCAACTAAATTTTCAAGGAAGCCAAGCAAGTTATCTGATATAGATGGATGGAAAGCAATGGAATTTCGTCAGTTTGTTCTCGTGAGTTTTCACTTTAGCATGCACTGATATATCTGATATCTATTAAGTTTGAAGGTACACTATTTCTACCTTAAATTTAATGGAATTCTTGTTTTATTAGAGCAACATCAAATTTGCTTAACTAGAAACTTGTAAGTTAATCATATTTTGATATGCATTATAGCCATTATTTCACATTAATGTGAATATAAATTATCACACTATTTAGTACACAGCTGTCGTAGTTTTGAATGCTGTCGTAATATTAGATGCTTACTTTAGAAATTTTCTCAGTCTATCAATCGCTACCAGATTGATTTTTTTGTAAATGATTTCCAACAGTTGTATAATTATGAAGTTACTTCAAAATTTCGTAATTATATTCATTTTGCTCAACGTGTACAGAAATGTGGTAATTTGGAGACATTTCTCATGTGTTCCTTCGAATCCTTCTTTGGTTAAATGAAAAGAATGCTAAGGTCTCCAAATTTGTCACTTCAGCAAATTGTAAAACGTTTAGAAGAAAAATATCTCTCAGGTACAATACTACTAAACAGTCTGAACACTACGCAATTCATTATATTTAATTGTAAATATTCAAATCCTTTGTAAATTTTAGTGTAAGTTATATGTTTTGAATTTAGCAGTCTACTTCTAAATACTATAACTTTATTTTAAAAATTCAAGATTAATTTCATAAAAAATTAATTATTATTTAACAATCGTTTATCTTTAGTTGGATTGCACTGTGAGCAAAGAAAAGTGTCAGCGAAGAAGATTGTTGCAAGAGGAACTTTCATAATTTCAAAAAGAGCTTGTAATAATCATTTTAAATTAAATGACAATTTTTACAAGTTGGAAGATGAATTCCAATCAAATGACTTTAATATATTTTTAAATATTAGAGGTTATATGTGACGATTTTCTAAAATGCGATTTTTAAATTTGTAATTTTTAGATATGAAGGGTTTTGGCACTACAATCTCTGTCAATATGAACAAATATTAATTCAAAATAGTATTAGAGTACTATTGAGGTGATAGTAAAAAAATAAAATTGAAAATCTATTAATAATTTGGTGCACAGTTCAGAAATATTAATACACTGGATTTCAGACTTCAAGCTCAAAAAAGGCTTATGAGCCTTTTATTAGTAGACACATTTCTGCCACATTTTGCTAAGCTTGTATAACTTCTAGTTACAATAAAAGAAGTAATTAAAGTAGATTATTACTTGGGCTTTCAAATGCAAACAAAATTTAGCTTCTGTGGTATATATTGACACAGCAATATAGTATCAAAATAACTATATATACCTACATCAAGCTCAACTTCCTGAAATCCGCAATTTTAAATTTGCTTATGAAATGATAAGACCATCAGAAAAACACGGCGAATATTTCTATTTAAGTTTGATTGGCATAGCTGCATATCAAACATCAATATTTAAAAATTTATGTGTTGATTTTCAAAAATGCGATTTTCGATTTCTTTTATTTTCAGATATGTTCAATTTTGATAAATTGAATATTATCTATATCATCAACACTAGAAGATTATCTATATCATCAACACTAGAATACCCAACCTGGTCTTTTTGACCGGAAACAAAATGTTTTTGTCTTGAAAAAATTTTCAGATGAACTTTTTTTACTTGGAATTTTCATACAATTAATACATTACGATGCAAAATTTTCATTGAATTATCATGAGAATACCTACAATACCCATTCCGGTCATTTTGACCGGTAAGTGTTGTGAGTATTCAAAACATTTAACAGACCAACTTTATTGTAGGAACTACGATGGAACTAAATCTATAACATCTTCTTGGTAATGTACAGGCATTCTTAGCATTGAATGTTCTTCAGCATTTTATCAATTTTGATCCAGAGAAATCATAAGATGATAATGATTCCATGGATTCTGATTGCATTATTTTTGACAATCTTATTGAAAATGATGATTTAGTCATCTTAAAATTGTAGTTCAATAATGGGCCCATAATAGACCCACTGGAAAATCTCATTGCTAAATATGACACTATTGTGGGAATAAAAACATGGAAATACAGTATAGAATAATGTAAAATCTGGTCAACATGATATGATTATGATCTCACCAGAAATTATACTATCAACAAAACAAAAATGATCAAATCTGATTATTGCATGAAGAATCATCGTTACTAATTTTATGCTAAGAAAAAATCAAAATAACACAATTGTTAAATCTAAGCATTCAAAACCAATGTCAGGCATATCAATATGTGAAATTAATAAATGTATTGACTTTGTTTATCTTATAACTATTCTTGGACTGAGGCTTGCGCCAGTTCATACTCTTTGATAAAAAGAATTTGGTATCGCTCTCATAAAATATGCTATGTAGAGAAATCAATTTTGGTGTAATAACCTTCCATTCATTTGATTGTACTTCACCCAGATCATCTCAGATACAATCTGTTAAAGTTCCTGTAGCCCGACAGAAATTTCAAGATTTTACAACAAATTGCATCACATAGCGTATAAGCCTCACGATTTAAAATATCACTGTTCTTGCAGACAGTATATTTATTCTAAAATAGATATATTTTGTTTAAAAGCATGGATTTACAAAGATGTAAACCAAAATATAGTCTAAATTAAATTTCTTATCTTGAATCACATGATTCAGATAAAGGTAGTTGTCTGATTTTGTAGCTCCCATGATTGTCAAAATATATGCCCCATATAGTAGTAGCATTCTGTAGGGTATTTTGCAATAAATATGTCTGAAGCAATCATAAGCTAAATTTGCCTTTTATATTTTTAATTGATTATTTTAATACCGGTCAGTTTGACCGGTGTTGGGTATTCTTTGTAAAAAAAATTGCGGTAGTTCTACTGTGTAGTAGAATGTTTGTGCAAAATATATTTGAAAATCCAGTAAGAAATAGTTGCACGTTTTGGTAATTGTTTCAGCATACTATTAATTGATTATTACTGATAACAAATTGGCGTCCGTAGTGATTGCAATTAGATATACGCGCTCTACTAATCAATTACACTGATAATAGTAAGATCAACTCTGCTGGCGATCAATTAATCAGAATGAATTATAATATCAAATCATTTATTAATAGTAAAGTAAGCCATCCAATAAGAACTCAGTATTAAAAATTTTTGCTATAAATATTTGTAAATTTTGACATTTATTATTTAAAAATGAACAAAAGTGAATTTTATCACGGATTCATTCTTGCTGGGTCTTGCCTTGTTAACCACTATCAGAAGTTACATGCTGAAAACCCTGTTATGAAAGAATATACTGTTCTTGCCAGGCATGGAATGAGGTTCAAACATTCCAATCCTGAAAAGTCAATTATGCCGATTATTTGCCACCTTGGCAACAGAATGAAAAAATTCAAGGAGACGACACCTGACAAACCTCCAATACTATTAATCTGGCACGACGTCATAGGAAATACCTTCAGCACAGATTCCAAACATAAAGAAATGGACGTCCCTCAATTTAAAGAAGCTGTGCAAATAGTACAAACGATGATAGATCTATATCAAGATGTTGGATTATAAAGCTAGCGGGAGAAATTATTCAGTAAAAGAAATTGGCAGTGGAAATAGATTTGTGAATTCTGGGAAGGTGAAATGTAAGATTAGAAGAGAATCTATTGCCACACACTGAAGAAGAGAATTTTATAAAATCAAAAATATCAAAATCATAGCGTCCTATGAGAAGTTTATTGAGAAATATTAAGTCAAGAAATTTTAGANCCTTCAATGCATAAGAAGAAAAATATTTTCTCACAGAAAGCTTATGTGATAAATTATAATATGCGTACTTACTAATTAAGTACATAACTCTGTAATTATAAATTTTCATCAAAATCTATTTTATGCATCCACTAGAGCAACTCTTTCTCTACATGTATGTATAATTTCACATCTCTACACAAAACAGTTTGGGAGATATCACTGCAAAGCAAACTTTGTGACAAGCACCTGGACAAAGGGATATTTTTCCGTTGCTAAGGACATTTTATTTATATTTTGCTATATTTTAGCCCTTTTATGCATAAATTGTTTTGTTTTTGGAGTGGATTATTAAACTATAATAATCAAAGTATTAGAAAATGCAAATTTCCAAAAAATAAAAAAATGAAAAAACTGTATTTTAATGGGGGTTATACACCTTAAAAGATATTCCATGAATAGATATAGAGCTTTGGAAATAAGATAAGAGCTGTAGCTTGAAATAAGAAGGGTGAGACCATAGATCTATATCAAGATGTTGGATTATAAAATTAGCGGGAGAAATTATTCAGTAAAAGAAATTGGCAGTGGAAATAGATTTGTGAATTCTGGGAAGATGAGATGTAAAATAGAAGAGAATCTATTGCCACACACTGAAGAAGAGAATTTTATAAAATCAAAAATATCAAAATCATAGCATCCTATGAGAAGTTTATTGAGAAATATTAAGTCAAGAAATTTTAGATAAATTGATATTGGAAGGAGTTTTGAATTAAGTAGAAGATGTAAGTAAGAATTTCGAGACAAAAATATCCATTTGAGAGCGCGGTACAAGATACGACCCTTGCCTTATATTTTCTCAGGTTCTTAAACTAATCTCTGCTTAGGCTCTTCTCTTGCAATTTCTATAGTCTTACCCTTACCTACCCTGAACCTGTCTGGTACTGCCTTACTTGTCCCTATCTTCCCTATTTCAATTAAATCTTAAATGCAGTTTAACTATGGAAGAGATGTACCAATAAATTTAACTTTCCAAATACGATGTGGAAGGCATAGTGATTCGGATTTGAAATTAACAACTCGACTGGCTGCCTGAGCGAAAACGGTCTTTGATGGATCTTTCCGTCTAATCATCCGATTGAGCTCAATTACCGGTCCATGCTGACGATCACGTATCATTGTAGATTGGATTACTTTACGTAAAGCAGCTTCCTAAGAGGATTTTAAAATGCTGATATATTACTGAAATCTTTGAATTCATACCTTAAACGTTGAAAGAATCATAGAGGCAAGACTTGAGAAATTAGCACCTTTCTGATTGACATCAAACATAGCCAGCACAGAACAAAAAGTTTCGCTAAACTCATGCAAAAGTATTAGGCGATTGCGCAGGATAAGTGGCGGAATAGTCTGCAACAAATTGTATTCCATTGGGACAACTGATGGGACATTGCCTGCATTGGTAGGTTTGTTAGTCGACCAAGCAATACTATGAGCAGACCCACAAGCGATTTTGTTAATATTCTTACCTAAATTCAATTTACGATTACTCTGTGGTAAAATACATTTTAACTTTTTTTCAAAAGAACTAAGCAAAAATTCAAACCAAGTAAAGTGGTTACAAGTCGCGGACGTTGTACTGCATTCGTAGACCCATCGCCTTGTTGACCTTCATCATTATCACCCCAAGTGTATACATCACCGGAATCAGTTACTGCTAGACAATGCAATGACCCGGTAGCTACTGCAACCACTTTTTTCTCAGCAAGTGAAGCAATCTTTTTTGGTTTTCGGACATGATCGTCGGTACCATGACCCAAACGATGATAGTCACCCTTACCCCTAGAAAGACGTAAGCATAATAAAATAATGCAAATATTTTCAATAATAAAACAAACTGAAATAGAAAATCGAAGATTCTGTTGAACTTAAATGTGATTCTTGCTAATTACGTTATAATATGGGACTAGGGTATTGAATTGGTTATAGTGTTAGCGTTCTATAGCAAAATGCAAGCAGAGACCCTTGCTATAAAATCTTTAAAACAATAATCGCACTAGCGAAATTCATCTGATTAAAATATATGTGCAGAGATTGATAAACATTTATCCTAACCCTATGCCTTGCTTAAGATCATGGAAATTACTGGGATTTGATTGTTTCACAACAAAGCTTTTTACTGCGGTAATTTCTTCAGCTAATACTTTAAAACATGCTTCAGTAATTCTGTCATAAGGTTGAGTTTAAAAATGTCCAAAAAGTTTACCATGAATAAACTGCGCCAGATCTTGTTAGGGCGAGAGAAAACTGAGAACCACACTCTATAGAAATAACATCAAGACCTTGTAGGCCTGGAATAATTTGTGGTACTTTGCATCCGTCGCTTCCTCCGCGACCCAACTTCCCGTAATCGCCGTCACCCCATGACCATACAGTTCCATCACTCGTTATACATAACGATTGTGCATCACCACTTCCACAGGAAACCTGTATCACCCGATAGGCTTGCAAGGCCTCTACCTAAACGTACCAAGTAATACAATTTCAACATTTCAAGGCGCTTTTAATCAATTAATTCTTCATGAAAAATCCAAAACTAAAATAAAGAACTTCATTTTTAGAATCTTTTAAGCAATAAGTAAACATGCATTAATTGCATGTTACATTTTCATATTCTTTTGGATAAGTTGACATATTTACAAAAATAAATTGATGGGTAGTAAACGTATAAACATGACATTCTATTGAAAGACATCAAAACATACCAGTGAAAATTATTTATATATTCATCATTACCAAGCAATACAGAAACAACCAATAGGGCATTTATGATAACATAATTTATAATTATTGTAAGGGCATTTTAGAATAAATTTTCAATTAAAAGTTCCTTTATAATCCTTTACATTGAACTAAAGTTTTATCGTTAAACATATATTTAATATATTTGATAAATCAAAAGAAGAATTCTATTTAGTAATTTAATATACTCTGGCATCAATTATTTTTTATTGTTAGAAGAAGCCATCCTCTGAGATGTTATGTAGGTAACGCAATGAGTCTTTTTACAACTCTGTGGCGTTGTTAAAGCTCTTTCAACAGAGCGTAATTTTCAACCAAACGACGAGAAATCGGTGGCAGAGATTTAAGTCAGCAATGCACGGGAATTAAGTGGTCTCTAACAATTGTATGTACACTACAAAAATTTGACAATTCTCTGAAAAGCTACGCGATTCCATGTGGTAGGTAAGCCACCAAAACTGATTTTTTGGCAGTAAACATGGCAATCAGGAGACGTTTCGAAGTACGACGTCAACAACTGCACCTTGATCCAAGTTCAAATTTGAATGTAGTGGTCAGCTAGTCTACCATGACACGTGAAAGTCTTTTCTGATGGTAATGTTTTGCGACGCACTAACCATTTAGTTAACTTTAGTTGCACGTGGAACCATTGTAGATGCTCAGAGAATTATCACGTTTTTGAGGTGAACAGACACTCTTTAAAGAACACTTTGTTCCCGTACATTGCTGAAGTAAATCTCTGCGACAGATATCTATTCATTTAATTAGAAATACGCTACGGAAAAGACAAACAGTGCTACAGTGGTGGGAAAAGCCTTGTTGAACTCCTACGAAGTATCTTAGCGAATGACTTTTGCCAAGTTAGATTTATTCTTAGACCATTTCCAATAAGTGATTGATGTCAGAGAACATTACTGAATAGAATTCTTTTGAATAGAGCATGTTGTTTTTATTAGATATATATGCTCAACGACAAAACTTTTGTTTCACTCAAAGTAGAACAGAAAATAAAAACTGAAATAATACAAACAACTTAACAAATTTCTTAAACAATACAAACTTGTTTGGGAATAAATTGATCCTCACTACCACCATGACCGAGACGCCCATATCTTCCACGCCCCCACGTGTACAATTCGCCAAAACTAGAAATGGCTGCACTGTGAGATCCTCCGCACGCAACGTCAGTGATAACCTTCCCGCGAAGAGCCTCAATTACACGTGGTCGGTCACAAGCGACACGACTACCATGACCCAATTTTCCATCTTCCGACTCCCCCCAAGAATAGACTTCTCCTAAAATTAATTATTGTATTAATTGAATAGATGCTTAATACTAAAATAACATGAATTGATTCATGAAAATTCTCATCTTTAAAGGATTCAAATAACATCAACATGAAATTGTTTAACCACCAGAGTGGCGCATAAGTAGATGAAGATTGATCAATTCAAAAAGTCAGAAAAACTAATGTCAAAAAAATGACACGTATTGTTAAACATATTTATCAAATAGCGCGCCCATATTACATAAATAAAAAATTAAATTTTAAATCTGCCCTTAATGGAAAACCGTATTTATACTAAAACTACCAAATTATCTAATTACTTGCTAAAAATAGAACGCTGCTATAGAAATGTTATCAAACGACTTAGTTCTGAACTACAATTCAATTGAATAGTTTTGTTTTGTATATACAGTATTTTTGTTTCGCAAAATAAAAATATTTACCGTGTTATTTTAAAGAAATTCAAAATTTTGAAAAAAATCAACAAAATTTTTAAAATAAAAAACACACACACATTTCAATTGTAAAAAAGGTAATAATAAAAAAATTAAGTAAATGCCATCTACTTGAATAATGCTTAAAATTAATTATGAAAGTTCAGATCACCATTAAACACGTTTTTACAATGAAGCAAATTAATTGAGCTCGGTAATATTACAAGAGATTTTGTCACTAAATTTTGTATCCCTCTAGTGGCGAATGTTAAGACATCATTCATTCGCAAATATAATTATTATTGAATTTAGGAAAATCGAAAATTATGCAATGGCTACATATATCCAAAATACCATAAGGAAATATTTGGTGGGTTAACCTTAAACAGCTCAGTGTCCGTTTTAAAGGAAAAAACGTTTTACCAAATTTACAATGAATTTTCTCTGAGCCTATTAGCGTTAGGATTGCTGTGCCTGAGGTTGCTGAAAAGTTTAACACGTTTTCTTTAAAAATTTCGAATTTTTCAAAAAGATTTAAATTCTCTTCATACCTAATGTTTATGTGTTTATGGGTTTGGAGCCCATGGAAGCAACAAGGAACTTTCAATGTTTCTTGATATGTGCAAAGATATCCCAAACCCATTGAGGCGTGCCGTGCGCAAAGTCAGTGGTAGCGAGGCCGAACGCGCAAAGGCACGCCTCGATGGGACAGAGTCAGCGAGACTCTTCTCTATCATGTGGTGTTTTCAGATTGAGCTTTAATAGTTTTTGAACTATAAGCGTTAAAAATTGATTTATTGGATTATAAAATTTGTCTAAAAATCATTTGGCTTTTTAAGGTTACATTGGAATGCAATCTTTCAAAATTTCAATTCCAATTTTCACCAAACTAAATTCCCACTTGCTATTTTCCATTGAATAATATTTTCGCTATTTCAAATGGTGCTAATAGTAAAAGTATTTGAAATTTTCCAAAAGCGTATAATCACAAGTAATGGCTAAACAGGATCCATTAGTTATCTAACTGTAAAATATGCACCTATCAACATTCACTATGTATATATCTATATCTATCTATCTATCTATCTATATATATATATATATATATATATA
>CABFPE010000012.1:360144-377392 GCA_900660155.1 Hofstenia miamia
TATCTATATATATATATATATATATATATATATATCCCACTAATTACGAATTCAAATTTTCTGCATGACCGGGTTCTAGAACACTTGTGGACTTGAAATAATTTTCGTCAATAAAAAATACCCTCTCTATATCTGACTGCTTGCTTCAACTTCCGTAAACGCATTTGTCGAAAAAATGGTATTTGAAGACTAATTTTGGAACATATTTTCAAATTATGGATTATAACCAATGCCAACAAAAGCTGTTTTTGTGCGTCCTACAGATGGTTTCAGAATAATGTGCTATCAAGAATGATGTACTACAATTGACATACAAAATTTTCGATTTGGGTAATAAAAACTGGAAAAAAGGCGGGTAAACTAAAACTACGTGTACTAGTTTCTTTGTATTGTCACAATTGCAGTAATATATAGGTGTCACGCTGTTTTTAAATGTACAAAGAACTTTGAAAAAGTATTATCGAAAGAATTCTCTTCGCTTACAGTTAAAGACAGCAAGTGGAGACACTGGTTCAATAATTACCAAATGCACAAATTTCTTGTAATGAGAACAAGATTGGTGAATACTAGATCGCACTTTTGCAAAGAGGGCAACGTGAAATACCAAAGAATTAATGCTGCCGATGTAGTTATTTTATAAATACGATTATAAGCACAACATAGTTCAATGATTTCGTTTTGTGATGTTAAAGATGTAAGAAATATTTGCTCAAGTCCTTGCAGTGAATACGTTCTATTCCTATCACTGAATTTGCTAAAAATATTTAAGTACTGGGTACCTGCCAAGCAATATGAAGCGGCTAGTCTACCAGAGAATTGGAGAAATAATAATTTAGAATTTATGAGTCCGAGTGGAAATTTATATCATATTGCCTTTGACCATTTTAATAGCATTCACTTATTTTCTTTCAAGAACGAATCGGTTTTGCATACATTTGAGAAATCAGAAAGCTATTACCGTGGAGTTTCATTTCTAACTGACAACAATCTAATCGCTAGAGTGGAAGATTGCTTTCTGAATATTTTTGACACAACTACTGGCAAATTACTGAGGAAAATTAAGAGAATCAAAGAAGAGGATGGAAACGATTAGGAAATTGAGAATGAACGCCATCTTGTGTTTGCTTATATTGATTGAAATGTAATTTTTAATCAAGATTTAAACATTATTCAATTCTCACTTCACTGAGGTTGGATTCCTTGTTGACCTGTACGTTGAAAACATTTACTAGATTTTGAAGTTTCCATAATATAAATACGGAATTAATATAATATAAAGGCTTAATGAAAATATATCTTGATTTATGTTTTTAGAGCAAAATATTGACAATTTCTGACTAAATATTGCATAAGATAAAAATAAAAAATTAGGCGTTGCAGTTTACTTAAAGACAACGACCTTCATTGCAAAATACGAACAAATCATTTGCACATACAGCCAACAATAACTATAAATATTCATTTTATTAAATATTCTAATTATTGTAAAGGGATAAATTTTCAGGCTTTCAAATCTCATTACATAAGTTAAATTTAGCATTTTAATGGTTGCATCTAGTGATTGCCGTGTTTACAATTTGTTTAACATATCTGTTAACCAATTGGTTAAAAACTATAAAAATAATCTCAAAAATTTTTAACAGATCTGTTTTATTATCGTTATAATTAATAAATTTCTATAGCTAGTGAAATAGCGTGTATCATAATGCTGAATGAATTTTTTCAACAGCCTAATTTTTTTCACAAAATCATACGATGCTTTTGCCATTGATTTCTGTTATTCAACAAAGTTTAATAAGAAATATGTTAAGCACATAAATTAGCCAAATGTATTCTTGTTTCGGTTAAAGTGATCTATTTAACTTACTATGTTAATAATAAGGTTGAGGAATGTGTTTTCCAATAAAATGATATATTATATAATAAATTTACAACGATTTTTATTCCGGTAATCTCACATACAGTATATTACAAAAATAGGCTAAAAGGGTAAATCGGCCAAATCCTTTACCTTGAATCATACGATATCTACCGAGATTTTTAAATCATCTTTAAAAACTTAATCGTCCATTTTCCTGAGAGCACACAGCTCTTATTCATTTAAACTCACGACCTCACACCCTTCCCTTGAAGGGCCTCAAAACAAAAAGCTTGTTCGAAATTATATTTTCTCTATGCAATAATGATTCAACCTCAAAGATTATACTTTTATATGATTCTGCCAAGAAATGAATTCCAAAAAATAAAAACTTATTGACACGTTAAATAAATTCTACTATAACCGTTAAAGGCAAAACACTCTGCTTGGAATATCTGCAAACTTGAAATATGTTGTTGTCTAGAATATTCAACATCAAAATATTTTTAGAAAGCAACAATTTTAAGCTGATTATCAAAATTATATGCAAGAATGAAGCTGCACTTTCAGGCGAATTTTGTATCTAAGGTTACGGTTTGACTATGCAACTAAATCATACATAATTAAATTTTTCAATCGCAGCTATAATTAATTCATATTAAGAACTTCTTCTCATTTTAAGTCCCTAAGCATTTTTTCTAAGCTATCAGTTTTACTAATATGAAGTCATTACTGTGGCAACCTTAGTTAAGTCTTATGTTACAATATTTCTTACATCAAAACATTCCAAAATAATTGAAAATACTAATCTGTTATTTTTTGTAATTATTCTAGGTACATACCCATCCAAAAAATTATTCCAATGTCCCGGCACTGGATTGACATTTTCTGTAAAAAATTCATTCAGTTATTTATCAAAACAATATGTATTTTATTTCCACATGTTATTTTATTGCTTTACCCAGAAATTACTTTCTCTGTTTGAAAATGCTTGAAGTTTGCACAGTTAAAATACAGCATTATAAAACCTGATTCTGCTTAAAACTATCGAGATTAAAATGAATGCGTACATTAAATTGAATTTAAAAAGTTACGAAATTTGTAATACCGATTGCAAATAAAGGTTTCACTGCGAAACTAGGGTTGCACGCCGTAAGAGATAACAAACGTATTCCAGCGATGAGTAGATGTAGCAAAACATCTCAAGCACGTAGTTTCTTAGTACAATTTAATCTTATGAGACGATCGCCCTTGACAGATTGCACAGTGGAAACGCGACCTGAGTTGTTTACAAGTGAAACAGAATTAGAACAAAAAAGATAGTTCAGCGTTAACATAACTAATTATTAATTGTATAATAAAAAACAAAAAATCAAATTCCAGCAGTATTCCTAAGTAATTCATAAAACAACAGAAGTTCAACCTTTTAATCGCATAAAATGATGTTTATAAAAAATTGGGTGTACGCACTGTTGTTCACTTTGGGTTTCGAATGCAATGGAGAAAAACGTTCATTTAATGTCGATATATTTTACCTATTGATGACAATGCCAAGCAATGCCTTCCTCCGGAATTTACGGCAACTTTAGTGATAAATACATTTTGAATACTCTCGACAAGTGTGGGGCTACCAACAGGGTCATAGTGTCCGAGACCTAATCTTCCGTTGGAACCAAATCCAGTAGCATATACTTTCCCGTCTGCAGTCACGGCAAAGAGTGTTTGTTCACCACCAACTATTTGAATAGGTCGCAGAGCAGTTAATGCTGAACACACTATGGGCTCTTTTACTTTTGATCCTTCGACTCCACCGAGTTGACCACGATGATTGTGACCCCAGCCATAAATCGTACCACTCCCACCCCACGATAACGTCCAATCATAAGGTCTCCTAAATGTTAAATTATAAATACATGTCTTGAATTTTTATCATATTCTGGAAAATGGGAATTACAGTGTGCAATATAAATATAAATGATTTACTGGTTACTGAGTTCTAACATTGTGGGCACAGGCCATGACAAACTTTTGAATGTAAACGTTGAAATGATTAGTTTTAAGTACAAGTAATTAAAAAAAACAAAAACCTATTAATAATATTTCCTCATTCATGCTTTCATAATCTTGAGAAAGAGGAATTAAGCAGGAAGACTAGTAAAACGAAAACCAAGATAAAGATCTAATAAGCTCAACCGATATAACAGGATAAATGTATACATGTATTTGAGGATAAACTAAAAAACGCATAACGTGCCTATTAGCCCAAATGATAAGCTGCTCATCATGGCGGAGAGTAAAAAGATCTCGACTTTCATGTTCCTCTGAATACTCATAATCGGATGCTGATAAATCAATAATTTTTTTCCGAACCCGTGTACGAAATGATCGCGGTAAAGGTTCAATGTGTGAAGCGAGCGACCGGGACACTCTGCGAGCGCGACAATACTTGTGAAACCAATTCCACTGTGGATCTGTACTGCAATGGGGAGAATCGTCTAGTCCAATGTCGCATCCCAATGAAACCAATTCCTTCATATTAATCAATTAAAACCATTTAAATGCAGAACGTATATATTGCAACAAATATCATTGGAGAAACTCACCTTGAAAAAAGGAGTGTGCATCAAATGCTTACCACCACGCACCAATGGCTCTTCGTATTCATACTGCATTAGAATTGCATGAGGGAGGCTCTTAACAAACGCCACCAAGCGGTTTGGTAATGAAATGGATTGCTTGTGAAACAGACAACCAGACAGCTTAGGTAAATACTTATGTTCCTCAAAGCACTGTCGGAGAGTTTTCAGACCCCATAACCGTTGTTGAGCACCTAAATAAAAACCACCGATATTTGACAAGAAAGAATTTGAATGATATTTTATGAAGAATGGAAAAAGATTCTTCATTTTATAATACTCCCCGACCTATGCAATACAAATATTTCAAATCTCATGACAATCTATTTCAGCCTGTTATTTTAGTCAGTAATTTGAAAGTTTTTGCCTAATTTGGCGCCTACACAACTACGTATGATTGTACTCACATTTATCCGTCAATCAAGTTCGTAAAAAAGGCTTTGATTAGCATAAATAAAAATTCTGAAGGCAAAACAATTAAAAGAAATAATACTTTTCCAACTCTCTCGAACCATTTAGTGGCAAAATACATGTTTGAAGAAGTAGGTAAAATGCATATAGAAATAAGCGATGAGATATACGATTTATATGTATTAATAATAGAATTATGATTTTCTACACATTTTCAAATTCCGGATATAAACTTTTCATAATCATTATTTGACTAAAACTTAAAAATGTGTCAACTACATGAAATTAAATTCAAGAGATAAAAACCACGATATATTCTAGTACTTTTAAACTTTTATTTTTTTCATTGAACATCAAACACTAAAAACGTTTCCTAATTTAGACACATTAAAATATTATGTTATAAAAGTAGGATGCAATTTTGAAAATTACCAAGAATTGAAATTTGTGTGCATTGTGCTAGTGATGCGTATAATTCAGGCAACACCCGTTCGCTCACAACAGCCGGTTTTATATCAAAACTGAGAAGTACACGAACTAAATGTATAGATGGCGTCGCTAATATGGCCTTATCACTAAGATGGCAATCAACTAAAGAATGAAATGGCGTTGGTGTAAAAATAGGATAGACAGTAAAACGCCAACCCCAACCATTGACAGATGAATCGCTCATAAAAGTCCACTTTACCTCGTCACCAAGAACATTGACTTCTGTGCACCAATATTGCCATTCACGGCCTAAATGCATATTCTAGAGCAATTAAATACTTGACTTGAGATATTTACGAAAAACGTTTGATTATAATGAACAAAGGAGGGTTGGCACAATAACTAAAAATAGCTTTAATTGTAAAAACATTTATAAACTGGATAAAATAAAAATGTACATCAGAGCTTAACCTTCAAAGTTTAAACAATATATGGTATTAAATTATTCTTAAAAACACATTGAAACTATCAACTTCACACTTTTGATAACTACTTTGCAAAAGTCTCAGTACATGGAATAGAAATCATCTTCATACAACTTCCAGATTGATAATTTTTAGATGGAAGAGATTTCGTTTCGATTTAGATGCGTTTACTCAAATTATGTTTACGCTCCTAAATTGCTCCCCAATTTTTTTCATATAACAGTCTACTATTTAATCTTATTCACCTTGTGCTAACTTGTTATAAGTTTCAACATTCTAGTCTTATTCCATTCTCTGACGATCGGCACGAGTGCATCACTTCTTCACATTTGTAAACTTCTGAACTATACTCTCAATATTTTCATTCTATGGTTCGTATTTGATAATCTTGAAGATGTAAAAGAGTTAATTCAAGTGTTTTCTCATTGGTTCCTTGGAGATGTTGATAATCATTTGTGTTCGTACGGAATCCACTATGATATTTACCGCAATCAAAAGATTTCGTTCGAGCTGTTCGACCATGACCTGGTCCTAAGAATAAAAAACCTTGACATTTTTTCTGCGATCACATTGGACTAATCAGTAAAAGTTGAATTGCGGTTCACATTTTCAACGGTTCACATTTTCAATTTATTCTTCTTGTAGAAAGATTTCCAGGGGCTTCCAGCTTCATAAAGTGGTCACATTTGTCAACTTAACGGAGTTGCAGAACCCGATGAGATGCATTTATTTTGTGAATGCACCACATTTACATGATCACGCACGTGCTTTGTATTTATAAAGAAATATTAGGAATAACAATGAAAGAAAAATTCAGCAAATTTAATGTCAAATTTACAAATATAAATATGAAATATAAGCGATAGTTGTTCCCAAGAATGGGAAATATTATACAGATATGTTTTGATTTTGGTTATTTGTTCATTGTACATTCATAAACGTAAGCTATATGTAACATAAATGAATTTTTGACAATCTGGATTTGCTTGAGGATTATTTGGTTTTGAATAAGGACAATTTTAACTTGAAACGATATAGTTCAAATTTATGTGTCATTTACCTAACTTTGTTAAAAAGTCTGCACTTTTCACTCATATCTACTCACATTACTAGTTTTCTGTGGTCACCCATTTCATATATTTTGTATTTTGCATGGACTTCCTTAACTTGTATTATTTCAAATATAAAGTACATTTAAAAAATCATTTAAAACAATCCTCAAAGCCCATGATAAAAATGGACCTACCATACCATAAAGTTTAAATGCCTAAATAATAAGTCTCAGAGTGAAAATTCAACCAATCGCATATGCATTACTAAAATGCTAACCTGATTTAGTGGCGACAATATTTCCATTGCTATTCCTTAATACTAGATTATCATGATTGCGTTCAGTAGAACATGAGCGGTCAAATTCGATGTGAAGTTCCTGGGCACCAGCAATTCGAACGGTATCCGACTGGTAGGTGTCGTCAGCATACGGATGCGCGCTCTCAACAACAACCGGTTGGCACATGGCACGGCCATTTCTCGCTTCGGCGACGACTTCTTCTAGCACCGCAATGCAAGTGTCTAATATGCTTTCAGCTACCTATATAAATTTATGTTAGCTACATTATTTTATAGGTTAAATCTTGGTCCAATGTAATCAATCATGGTTATGAATATACGTGCACGTTGGAATAAGCATAAAATCTCCAGTATCAGTTAAAACTGACTGAATAATTGCTAAGATTTTCTTCAGAGATTTCGTCATGTGAATTCACATTTTTATAGGATTAACAGTAAAAGCGTATTTCTTCTTTCGGATTTATTAATGAGTACAATTTTCAGGTTGATGTTAGTTAAAAACTCACAGAATCATAATAAACTAAAAACATGGTAGCGACGCCTAGCTGCTATACAACGATTATGAGCTCGATTTTGCTTTTGCCACTTGAATAATGGAGGCATGTCTACGCAAATAATCAATTCAGAAAAAATCAAAAATCTTATTTTTATAACTTCTGAAGATAACCTTAAATTCTCGAAAAATAAGCAAATAATGTTACACTATAACCACTCAGAGGATGAAGATTTTTTCCTTAAGCCATGTAACTGGTATTGTGGCTCATTGGCGTGATTTAATAATGGGTTTTTGTTAACCCAAAAATCTTGAGCGATCTTGGGGCGAAGTCTAATATACAAGATTGCAAATTTCAATTTTTTGTAATAGAAGCAGGTCGTGTTTTACAAATAACTTCTGAAAATATAATTAGTCATAGCAACTTTAAATACAGAAAAAAATTTCTTAGGATTATTTGTTTCTTTGCAACAAAACCAAGATTGAAAAATTCACCCAATACTTTCATTCTTGGGTTTGTTACCCAAAACTAACCAAAACATAAGATTTTGAGTAAACTTAACATCACCTCTTCAGCTGATTATTTCATTGTTCAACTAAATCTATTCGACTTAGTAAACTTACAATAACATAACTTGCTGATAATTATATATAAATATTTTACGAAAATAAAGGATCTGACCTCTAAATAGGTTTGTGACATCGCCTTAACTACAAGTGAAATCACTTCAAGGGAACGTTGAGATTCCGAAAACATTGATAGTTTAATCATATCGATAAGATAGTTGACATCATGAGGTCGGAGACGTTTAGAAAACAAATTCATATCCGGAGGATCAACTGAGGTTGTCAAAGTTTTCGGGAGCGATAACTAAAAAACGTGTTTATTTTAAAACCTATAATAGATACCCGACATACCTCTTCAAACGATGTGATTGTTTCTGGTTGTATTTGAGTGGTAGAAGCTTTGATTACAACTTTGTCAGAAGATGTGTTTCTATTGTAATTGATGATGTTCATCTCGGCGTCAATCGGATGATGTATTTTAGTGTTTTGCAATGCGGCAATTACTAATTCTCTAAAAAACATTTTATCATAACAAAGTATCTACGTCTATAGATTTTACACAAATATATGACAAAATGACCTTTGATCGAGTAAGATATCCAAAAACTTAAAATTGGTGAGCTTAAATCCGGCATACTTTCATGCATTTAAACAACACACATTTTGAAAGAAACTGCAAAGTCCATTTTTAGCTGCGAAACAACCTCCCGTTATGTTTTTTTCCACATAAGATGAATTCCCATATATATTCTAGAAATTTTGCATGACACAGTATCTTTGCATCATCTATCTTCATGTCTATTATTTCCGGGATTCATTCAGTTTTCAACTTATAGCAAATAAATTCTTTTTTAAAAAACCGGGGCTTACAATAAAAATCCAAAAATGTAATATTTGATGAAATCCAATAGAGGTACAAAATAATATTTTTAATTTTTCTGAATTAGAAATACCTGGAATGGAGAATTTGAAAAGCGTTGCACACATAAAGCAAGGCTTTTGTTCTGGCAGCATTGGAATTAAGATGAATAATCATTGAGGCGAGTGAGCACCTAGCGTTGCTTTTTTTCTNAAAATCCAAAAATGTAATATTTGATCAAAATCCAATAGAGGTACAAAATACTATTTTAATTTTTCTGAATTAGAAATACCTGGAATGGAGAATTTGAAAAGCGTTGCACACATAAAGCAAGGCTTTTGTTCTGGCAGCATTGGAATTAAGATGAATAATCATTGAGGCGAGTGAGCACCTAGCGTTGCTTTTTTTCTGATGGGAAACCATATTAGTTGCATAGGCGTTGCATTCAGCCAACGAATATCCAGAATCATTAGAACCAAGTGAATCATTGTTGTTTGTGAACAGAACTGGCTCATGTTTCGTGAACGGTCCCGGTTCCCCATAAGTCCATGCAATACTATGGGAAGAACCACATGCTATCTTTTGAATTCTGACACCATCGAGACCTGCCACTCGCACTGGCATTGTATTAGGGGCGGTTTCTCCAGTTCCTTGCTGACCATGATCGTTGTCACCCCAACACCAAACCTAATATTTTAAAACAACTAGAAAAAGTTACAAAACATAAGATAACACTCGTTTACAAACCTGAAAACTAAAACACTCTTCAAATCAAACTTTAAACATATTAGGAGATTTGCATACTAATACTACCTAAATCTATTATGCAGATGAAAAAAATACATGATGAATTCAAAAAAGGATAATATAACTAAAATTGTGATTAAACTATGAGAGCAGAGAAATTAGTCATTTTACTGTAAACTCAAAGTACGTGTTTTCTTTAATGTGAAAACCTAGTCGGACGTATAATGCAAAGAATTTACCTTTCAATTCTGCATTAAAATAGATTATAAACTCAAAAAGTTTATTGGTTACATATCTAAAACTTTCATTTGTATAACAACATATGACAGTTTGGAATTACAATTAAGTATTATCAACAGGAAAATGTGAATTTAACTGAAAATAAGTTATCGACGTATATATTTTATGCAAAGAATCACATTGGATCAACGAATGAAGTTTCAAGAATTAAAAGTATATAATTTATGAAAATTACAAAATTCAAAGTGAGATAACTTGAGTAGATTCAATATTAGAAATCTTTCAAAATCCTACAAATCCGTGAGTAAAAGGTAAGAAAATACCAATAATTTCGAACTATGGTCATCCAGCCAGCATCCGGATACAATGGGGAATTAATAAAACCTTAAAAAGTAGTTGCCAAGAAAAATGAAGAGGATACAAAAGTGCAAAAATTACTTTTGAACATTTAAAAAGAATACTATAGAAAAATCCACACAAATCAATGCTGACTTAACAAATGGACATTTTTTACAATTTTTGGTATTTTTTACAACATTGATAGAACGATCTTCAATCGCAAAGTAGGTAATTGAATTATTGCCAAAAGCAAAACCATGCACTATTACACGATAAAAAACTAACTTCTCCTTTATCAGTGAGTGCCAGACAATGAAGTGCTCCAACTGCCACATCGATAATCTTTTTCCCTTTCAATCCTTCCACCAACATTGGTTTACGCACGTGATTGTCGACATTGTGGCCCAAACGGAAATAATCACATTTTCCCCTAAATCAAAGATAATTACGGTTCAATAACTATATATAGTTTGTAAAACTTATTTTGCACCATGCATGAGACAAATTTATTAAACTATATCAAGGATAAAATACCAACACAGTAAAGCAAATCTTAAGCAACTTTGGCAAACAGTTGCTTGACGAAAAACTGTGTGTGTGTACATGTTCAGTGGAGCTAAGGCTGTATATTGCATAATAAGCATAACTAACATTTTGCGGCGAGTATAGGAGTACGGACATCTAGCCTAGGAAATCTAAAAATATTCTCAAATATGTGGTCCCAGTTCCTTTTTTATGAATCCGTTTCATGTTAGTTCTCATCCCACTGAAATATTTAATCGCAGTTCCCAGTCCAATGGAACTGGAGAACCAATTGCAGTCTACCAGTGCCCACTATAAATTTACTATATATTTGCAACAAAATAAGCAGTGGTCATGTTTCCCATTAGAAAGTCTCCACAAAAAATGGCAATTATATTATATGTAAGAAACGTCAAATCTTGTCAGTTGATATCTACATGATTTTTGCAATTCACCACAAAGATTTCAAATCATCAGAAGTAAATATTCAATTGTAATGATATAAGTCAAATTATTAAAGTTGCACAATGATTAACTAGAGACATAAAAGAAGATAATGTTGATGGATCATTTATTATAAACGCATACCAAGTGTATACTTCTCCATGACATGTCAGAGCCACAGAAAACTGAGCGCCACATCCAATGCTAATAACACCCAGATTAGATAGCTTTTCAATTGGCTTAGGCACTGATACGCTATCGCTACCGCCGTGACCTAGTTTACCGAAATCTCCATCACCCCATGAATATACGACTCCGTCTTCTGTGCGACAAATTGTTTGCGAATCTCGACTTCCGCAGGCTACTTGACTTACACGACAATCAGCAAACGCCGAAACCTAAATATTTTTATTATACTAAATTTCATTTTATTATATTATTGAAAAAAAATCGTTTTTCATTTACACTAACGGCCACAAGCTAGTAAGGAATTCAACACAAGAGCTATAAGCTGAATTTTTCTAGTTATAGACATGATGGTTAAATACATCGACAGAAAAAAGTTGCAAGAATCATTTTACATAATGTAAACATATTGATTATATAAAAAGTAACAATTCATATTACAGTTGTAATGCCCCCAACAACTTGATTGACTAAATCGTAAATTGCTACTACTTCATCATAGCAAAACTTTCATGGATAGGGATTACTTGTGCCCATTGTAATCAAATGTAATGACCTTTTTAGGTTTAAGTTGAGTGAAGCTATCTCCATGTCCGAGTCTTCCATATTCACCAAGACCCCATGTGTACAAATCACCTGAAGTGGAAATTGCTGCACTGTGAGAAGAGCCGCATGCGACATCTCTAATCCGAATGCTTTTAAAATACTCGATCGGCGTGGGGTGTTCACAGTTCAATCGGTTGCCATGGCCAAGCTTTCCATCCTCACCGTCACCCCATGAGAAGACCTATAATGTGGTGTAAGTATCAAACATTAGTTAGAAATTTAATATACCAATGGACATAAAATGCTTGCCGCAATAATCGTAAATCAACATAATGTGCGGACTGGCTTCAAAGGGATTAAATAATATCAAATGTTTATGGAAGATAAAATAGAGGACTATAAACGTTCTAACAGTTGATAGTTCATTTTAGAATAATGAATTATAAATCACGTACTTTACCGTTCGCCGTAAGAGCTAAACAGTGCTTGCCACCACAATGTACAGCAACTTTTTTAACAGTGAATTGGGAAAGAGTAGTAAGTTGGAGTGGATACGTAACGCTTCCAATACTTCCTAAGCCAAGTCTACAATCAACAGACTCTCCACATGCAAACAGACGACCATCTTGCGTCACTAAAACATTTCGATATGAACTATTTGAAAATATCTCGGGATAGTTATCAGAACACACCTACAAATAAACTTTTAGTTCCTCCGGTGATCTGGGAGATGCTCATCTTCGATAGAAAATCATTGAGGTGAGGACAACGCGCTTTTGAACCACGAACACCTCCAAGTTGATCTTTATCATTAAGACCCCACACATATACCTTACAATTGGAATCTTTAGCATACTCTTTAGCAGAAGCGCTTCTAAAGTTTTTACCATCAAAATATATTGTGTGTAGTAGAAGCAGTTGTAATAAGGAAACATTTTAAATATCAATCCTACCGAACTAATGAAGCACTTTCTTCTTCAAAATCTCCAACTACAAAAGATGATAACGAAAAGTGTTCTTCACTTGAGATTTTACGACCAATCAGATTGAGACCCCTTATCTTGGTATCAATTCCAGAGTTTTTGCATTGGCGAATGTTAATTTGCACATATCTAAAAAATAGAATGTAAATGCAACCAATTTTACTTGGAAATTAATCAATTTACAAATTTCTAAACCTTTCAAACAATAATTCCAATTCACGTTTGCAGAAAAAATTAATTCTAATTTTAAATGAAAGCCAAAACTCACGAGTAGAATTGTCGAAGATCGTTGAGAAGGTAGTCGAACTCAGGGTTTTTTATCATAATTGCTTCCCGTTCTGTAAGTTTATCAGGCGCGTCACCAACAGACACAACAACACATGAGGGAAGATAACTGCTGTCATCACTGTTTAGCAGGAGATGGAGCTTGTAAATCGCAATATCCGGCTTTATTTTCAATAATATCCAATGCTAATAGATACTGTTTAGTAATGGAGAGTTAAAAACTTTCTAAAGCTATACGACAGGAAAAAATATAAACCGAACCTTTCCTTGATCACCGCTGCTTTGCCAATACGTAAGTGGATTCTCATCATACAGATTGTGAATTAGTGCTTCATTGGAAGACGCGGTGATACTTTCAACGCACTTGTTCCAATCGTAAACTAGCACCGACCCGGAACGAGTACGAACAGGCGGCTTTTGTGATTGAAGTTTTTTCATTTCCGTAGCTAAATGCTGTCATAAAAATTAAGAAAAACTACGTAAACAATTCCAACGTCAAGTAAACAAAGTTCAATTCTGAAAAATCTGTTTTCAGTGATACAGAAAATGTCCAAATGAAACTGAAGAAGGCTTTAAGTTCAAGATTATATTAGCAACTATCGTCAGGCATTTATAAGCATCATCCGAGGTTATCTGTTCTACATTACGAGTCTAACAAGATCAGTCATATTAGTAAAAGTTTGGGTTATTATAGAGACAAATCATCAGGTCCCTGTATTATTGTTTTGCTTGTAAGTTCTTAGTCTTTAAATAAACATAAAAAGCCATATTCTTGTAGCAGAATTAATAAAAAAGGTGAAACCTAATTAAATATATCATCTTGCATACTAATAAATATTTTATACAACATTGAGCTGAAAATAACCTGGTAATCTCAGAGTTCTTCTTGGAACCCGTCGTCTAATTGATGGATTTACAGCTAAAACATGAGTAGGTGTTATTTCTACTACAATTTACAAAAACAAGCCTTTTACACGGATTATACTTTAAGCGGTCATTGGATTTAAATGGATGCACAACCAAATAAATGACAGCAATACTGAAAAGGTTTAATCAGAAAACTACACATTCAAAATCATAAATCAGAAAGTTGACAATTTTTTGTAAAATATGAAAAATTGAATTAAGTTTAAAATTATTTAAAATAATACGAGATTCTGAAGAAGTAGGAAGCTCATTATTGGATGTCGAAGCCGCTTCATTAGGAGAAGAATCTATCAATTCAACGTGAATGTATCGCACCCAATATGAGCCACCTTTTAGCTCCCACTCAACTTGAACGTTGAGATCATGAAGTCCATCACGATCAAGCTAAACAAAAATCCACTTATTTTTTCAATTTGGACGCATCACTAATTGGCAAATGCCAAAAACTCATGAATTCCCAATGAATTTCAAATGATAAGGAAAAGAAAATTGAAAAGTTAATATAAAACGACTCAAAAGGTAAGACTTTCCATACCTTCAGAACAGTACCGAAATCGCCCTCAACGACTTCTTCGTAAGATCGACAACAGCGCACTTTTGTTCCTATTTTGATCATATCGCGAATGTAAAGAGCGTAATCACCATTAGTGACAAAATCAGCTCTTTTTTTAAACCCGGAAGTATCTTCGTTCTAAACGAGGGCATTAACTTGGAAAATGTGCAGGATCATGCCTTAGGAACAGCAACGTCAAAGTCACTAAGAGTCACATCACTTTCATCATCAGAGCCTAAACTATTGGGGAGAGGATTATCAGAGTCTTCATCATCAGAATTGAATGGGTGATAAGCAAAATCTTGAGAACCCTGGGTGGGGTTATCGAGAAGCCATCCAACAATGTCATCAACTTGTTGATTAGAAGTGCTGTCTAAAGCAAAATCTCTAAGTAAAGTAAAGCATGAACATTATCATTTCTCACAACCTATTAAGAGATTGTGCTTAACATCTAAAAAAGTCCCTCTAAAACAATGTCAACAAATTCAATATCATTGATAAGACATATTCACCTGTTCCAAATTTATCGATGGCTTTATGAATTTGAGAAAGCGAAAATCCCATTTCTTTTATCATATCAACGAGAGCTTTTCTGCTACCAGAGTAGCGCTCGATATCTGGCTGAGGTTGAGAATCTGGTTCTTGGAATTTTTCTTCATCAGTTGAATCATCATTAGTTGCTGAAACAGTCTGTTCTGAGAGTTGAACAGATGGTGCTTCAATTTCATCGCATTCTTCAAAAGGCTGAACAAAATAGTGCAGGGTTGTTAAGCATGCGGCCTAAAATATGCTCATATGCAAACAAATTAAAATTGTACAAACAAACGCATAGTAGAAGTAATACATGCTTCTATCATACTTGGTCTAAGGTTTGAGAACAACATTATAATTTGTAGATTAAATTTCATTCTAAATATATGCAGCATTGAAAGTGAAGAAATACATATCAACTTTAGCACAATTAGCATGTAAACATGACCTAAATACATGAGGAATAACATTTTCTAAAATCAACAGTATATTTAATAGAGTCAATGCATCTTTATTACTTTGGATTTATGCTAACGTTAGCATAAATTTAATGGATGTTTGTAATTCTATAAACGTATTGTTAGATCATTATATATTGGAGAAAAAACAGAAGTTGTTTTTTTCATTAGAAATAATCTGACAGTTTCTTTAGGAAGGCAAGTTCTAACAGAAATTTATTTTAGAAACTGATATCAGTTTTCTTGCACAAACATTCGAACTAGTTAAATATTTGCCGGTATTGGAAATATTCTTCGTCATTCAGGAAGATATGTATCAGAGAGACGATTCCGTACTTCCCTAAGTGATTCTATACAGCAACAAATCTTAGTATGGCTACATTTTAAAAATATAGTCTAAGGCGCAAAATTTTTCTTTATCTCCATTTGTTGCACTGAACTAAAATATATAGACAATATGGCGATTAGAGCCTGCTATTTATATCTAATTATAAGAATCTGCTCAGTATTAATGCATAATTGGCTAAAGTATTAGTAAACAATAATTTACAGCGTATTCATTGGAAATGCAAGTAAGTGTAATTGAGAAATTTGAGCATAAAAAACAACATTGATACACCTTGTAAAACATTGTGAAAATAGTGTTTTTGAAAATCTAAAAATATTTGAATAAAATTCAAAGCATCAAACATTATAAAAAATGGTAGACGAAAGTGGATAAATTGTCATTAAAAATAAATTTTAATTCAGAAATGAGAAGGTGTAAATCTGATTAACTAACACCTATTAAATCAGCCACAACATGAATGAGGGCACGCCTACTTAGTATTAGATTTCCCATTAAATGTATTGCTGGATATTATATACGTTGATCATACAAAAATTGGGGCCACCGTGGAATATGTGATATTGGAACGAAATTAGCATTTTAGAAACAAAAATTTATTAGCATATATATTTTTGAAGGTTATCAAATATGGAATCAGGATACTACAATACATAAAAATTTTGGATATGCAATTTTGGAAGAATAACAGGGATACTACCTCTTGCTTGATGCCCTTATACATAAGGATACAATATAAGTATGACAATAAAAACAACAAACCTGTATTTCATACAAACTGAATGTATTCTTAAGAGGAGACGGAGTGGTTGCAAGTTGAAGTAGATCGTCTAATGGCATCTGTTCATCAGTATCAGGCTCTCTGTGAAATGTATGGCAAAGAACTTTGGAGAGATAATCGGAGTTGTTATAGAGAGCCCCAATGCAACGAATCAATCCAATTGCAAGACTGCATTTAACAAGCAACGTGCTATCAATAAAGTCTAAACAAAGCATACTCAACAAAATGAAGCAAATGAATAATATATATATATATATATATATATATATATA
>CABFPE010000012.1:377465-395382 GCA_900660155.1 Hofstenia miamia
TATATATATATATATATATATCTTTAATTTTTTCCGAGGAAAACCGCTCAAACCATTGTCTTCAAATTCATGAGTTAGTGAGCATTAAGCATTATATATATATATATATATATATATATATATATGGAGAAAATTGTTTACAATGCATCACTGTGATAATTTGTGAGTCTGCTAATGTAAAACATTATGAGAAAGCTAGTCATGTAAATCAGAACTATCAATGAAACCACAATAAAACAATTTAGTAGATCCCAAATAAATGTTATACTTTGTACCTGATCTAATTGGTGGGGGAATGATCTTGCTTGTAAAAGTTTTCAGTAAATTTGACCAAATATTAAGTACAAATGTTTCATCTGTTAAGTTGCGAAAGAGGAAAGGTTGACTAGATATCTAAAAATAAAAAATCAAAAAATAGCATTAAATGTAGGCATTATTATTTAATTGCATAATAATACAAAACATTTTGGATTCTATATGAATTAGACTAGACAATTGTTGAGCTCAAATATTTTGCAAAAAACATAAAATAGTCTCAATTCTGAATAGGTTGAAAATTATTTACTAATATCAAAACTAGAAGAGAATGTTCAACACTAATAGTAAAAATAAGCAGGGGCGTACCCAGGATTTTCTGATGGGGGGACATCATTGTTATTACCTAATGCGGGGCAAAGCCCGCGAAAATTTTTGAAAATATTGAGAAAATAGACCCTAAAAATGCATTTCACGATCCTAGATTTTAAATTTTTCAATTTTTTACGAAAAATTTTTTGGTTCATCCAAACCTGACGGGGGACATTCCACCATGTCCCCCCTGGGTACACCACTGAAAATAAGCACGAGACTAGGGATAGAAAAGATTTGAAGACATTCAGCGCAGTTTGAGTAAATTTAAAAAAAAAGAATAATATACGCACGTATTCAGCTGACTGAACTGGACACTTCTTTGAAGCGAACGGAGCAGTAAGTTGTTTAAGCAAAAGATATCCTTCTACTGAAATTCCAGCCACAACACATGGTCCTAAATGACTGTGGTACACCGATCCAGCCAGTCTAGGTCTCCATTCAACACCACAAACAACTGAGAGAGCGGCTAAAGCCGCGGAAGTATCAGCATTAAAACTTTCAAGCTAAAATATTCATTAATTAAACATACAGTAACAAAACCATTTGTAGTACTTCAAAAAGCCAAAAAAATCCTTTTTTAGTAAAAAAAACATTCAAATCTGTGTGTATATTTTAAAATTAATAAAACTGTGCAATAAACAATTGCTTAAATTTTATGACACAACACAACAAGACATTAGGAAATATCTTAACCAGTGATATTGCTTTGGCCTTGAACATGACCTCAAATTTATGAATCGCAATTGGAAAAAAGAAAAAATTTCCAACTGCCTCTAGAAAATTCTTTTTAAATGGTTTCCCTGAAATTTTAAAAGACTGCTCTATAATTAAATGGACCCTCCAACTGTTTTCCAAAACAAACAGTCGAAATTAATAAAGTTTTAAATTAAAACACTTTAACAGCAAATGAAAAAATAATTTTTAGTATGGTTGATAATGTAAGCAAATGACATCTCCATTTTTTTAAATTAATAAGGTTTCCGAAAACGCTAATAAACCTTCTGTATGACGTAATCGAATAATTAAATCAGTGCTCACTAAAGTAACTGAAATCTTACGTCCTCTCTTTGAAGCAAGGCTGTGACGTTGTTAATGTGGGGAAGAACAAGAGCGGTGACATGTACTCGCCAGGTTGTTAATGAATGCAGAAGGCGAAGAACAAGTGCAACCTCATCAGCGAGAGTTCGCGTGAAATTGGCGGTCTGTCCCAATAGATAACGGGCATGAATAGCTACAACAGTCGATTGAAAAAATATTTAAGTAAATTCCTAATTTGTTTGTCTTTAATTCTCTAGTAACTTTATAATATACAAACAAAGTATGGATAAAATTAAGATGAAGTTACGAACAAAAAACAAAGTGTGAAATATATGTACATTTATACACATGATCTAAAAGTAAATGTGCATCTATACATATGTGGTATCTGTTACCCTGTGTATTTCTCGGAACTGAATTCTTTCCTTATTTGCAGTAAACAATTACATTTTCCTTTACATTGCCACAGCTTGCTATTGACAGTCAAACAGCAGATTGCTTGGTTAAAAATTTATCCGCTGCAAAGAGAAATTTACTGAGAAAACAGAGGCAAAAAATTCGGACTTCACACTCGACATTTGTGTGTGCGTGAGTTATTTTGGGTTTCCGAGTGCATTGCAATAATCTTGTCCATTGGTTCTTTAAAGTTACCTATTCGTGATGTTATAGTGAAATTATTAAACAATGCAATTCTGTCACACTTTTCTGCAACATAATCCGACGGATCATCATCTTCCCAGTAGCTGATAGAAGTCCTTTCCAATAAATCAACAGAAAAACCAATTCATTCAAGAATAAAAGTAACCAAGTAATTTTGGATACAGAAGAGAATTCCTTAAGGAAATAAAAAAATTCAAATGGTTCTGTGAGGAAAAAATGTGTTTGAAACAAGGAATTTTTAAGATTTTGCCTTTCAATTTCTAAATGTTTTGCTTCAAAATTCATGAATATTGCTTTCTTATACCTTCTTTACAACAATCCAAATGGCATTTCCACTAACCCTATCACGGTCGGGGATGGCCTGTGGAAGCACTCCCTTAAGAAATAATGTTATATCTCTAATTTGAAAGAAGATCTAACGCTGATATCTTTTGACTTTCCTAAAGTATTGATCATACCTTTATTACCTTTCTAGTTATACATATATTATTCTAGAAATGTTTGTATTTTTATTGCTATTTTCATCGATAAATTCACTTCAGAACGGCAGGTAAGGATGACATCGAAACATTACTTTCTCAAAGTGTTCAGTTTATCACTGGCCACCACTCTGCCAAATATTAGAGTTGTTGCGTTCTTCTAGTCAAATTACTGACGTCAGCGAACCAGAACATTAAATTTTTTGTTCTCTTAGTATTCAGCCATATACAAGTTATAGTTCTGCCAAGTTTTGCTGCTTGGTGATGAAAATGATTGATTTTATGAAGGGCTGCTCTGGAAGCACACATCGGTTTTAAGAGTGAAAAAAGGCCCAGCCCAGAAAGGGTAATTAATGTTAGATTTAGATTTGCAATTAAACAAATTTAAGTCAATCAAGAAAAAGGTGATCAAATGTTAATAAAAGTGACAAAGAACGTTTAATAAAAAATGTCTAAAAACCTACCAAAAGTGACTAGTCATTTAAAAGTGACCAAGTGGCAAATCTGAGACGAATGTTTTGCGTTTTTCCCAAATAAATATTTCTTTTTATATTACTGTATTGCTTAATAGATATTTCTATCTTCCACAAATACTAAATCATTGTATCTAGTTAGGTAGACAGTCAATTTTTACCAGCCTGTATATTTGTTTGGTGTAGTTAAAGGCGTAAGCTGGATTTTGTGATAGGGGGACATCTCATTCATGATCAAGTGGATCAAAAATAGTGAAAAAAATAGACCCTAAAATGCAATTCAGGACTTAGTTGTCAACCTTTTTAATATTTTGTCCAATTTTTTTTATTTAACCAATCAAAATCAATTTTGAAATTCCACAATGTCCCCCTTGTGTACGCCAATGGTTGTAGTGAATAGCTACTTTTAAACACATATTTTTTAATAAATGAAACCTTTATTTTCAGGGCGTCCATCTTCGTCTTGAGAAGTTAATAGAAACGCCAAAAACGCGAATAATTTCAATACGATTTTTTGAGCAAAATCACCATTCACAACGTATTTTGCAACAGACTTCAGAATGGCCAATGATATAAGCTAAAAAATGAACTATTAAATTCTAACAATGGAGATTACTTCAATGTCCAAACATTTTAAATTTGGTTATTAATGGAGATATTCACGTTTATTATTTTACAACATAGTTTAAGTTGGCTACATACACATTTCAACTATCACAGTCTTGAATCTAAACTTAGCACAACTTCTTAAAAAGTGGACATTACACATTCCCTCCCACTAACAAATAATATAATAGTGGTTTTCAGATCATAAGAAGGCCAAGTTCTAAGCTAAAATTGAATTAAAAAAATACCTGATCTTTTAAATTGGTAACTGTTGGCGACTGCTTAACTATTTCTACAAAAAGAGATATCCAAGATTCTTTAGACAAGTATTCAGCAATAACTGGGGATGTCTCAACCAGAAGCTTAATGAATTGAAGTTTCGCCCAAGTAGTGTATTGTTCGCCCTGAATGATATCCAAAGCCGAGGCAGTCCCCACAATATCGAAGTGGTTCTTCAAGACTGAGTGAAGCAGTGAAGTAAAAATGTGGATCGACTGAGATGACAATTCTGAGGCATGTGCAGCAATGTACAAACCCAGGTAACGCAAAAGAGAATTAGCACTATGACATAGCAACTGCGTGGAACTGAGGTATTGCAAAGTTGTTACTAAAAATTATGCAAATTTATCAAAGCACGGAATCATAAAACGTGCAAATGTCAAACTCGAAATTTAAATTAACGCTTCATCTCTAAAACTTATTTGGTTTACATGACTCTGTAATGAACGCATATATTGATCAATGCTGCGACTAACACATACATTTGTTGTCTCTATTATTAAATAAATCACTGCTAAGGATACCCTTCTAATTATCCCACAAGCTGAGCAGTAAATAAAACAACACTTTGAATATATAGTAATAAACATGGTTCTAGAAAATTAACACCTGATAAAAAGTTAACAGAAATATATATATATATATATAATAAGAGAGTTGCACACGTAAACAGTTACAAAAGATCTCATTGCTAACTGGTAGAATCAAATAAACTACACATCAAGGAAATGGATTAAATACTCTTTATAGCTTCCGCGGAAACTATAAATTTTTGGCATTCACAGAAATATATTGTAGAAATTTAGAATATGATAGACTAAAAAGAAGCATTGATACATTTTTATACAATATATGGATGCGTTAAGGCAACAAACTTACCACATTTTTTATTAGCATCTTCAATCTTCTCATCCTGATCTAAAGCAGATGGTGGATCAACTAACTCCAAATCAAACTTGTTATCAACGCCCATTCTATAGGAGTTGATAGCACCATTATCCCACTGCACACGTACCCATCCATCTTTATCTACAGAACTCAAAGCTCTTCCTTCATAATTTTCACCCTAAAATTGGTTACATTAGTTAAAGCTAACAAAAATATCACAGATCAATATGCTGAATAAACAAATCCTATGAATCTTACTACCAGTAAACTTGATTACGACCTATTGTACAAAAATTAGTAAAGAATGAAAATCATTTGCGATTGACATTAGACTCTGAAATACAAAGATTGTAAGTATTGAATCTCAACATATTTCTTGATTTGACCAAGCTTAAAAAGTGATTAATAGGGATTATATGCAAAGTTGAAATCGAAAACATACCATTATGTAGCAGACTAGAGTAGGTTTCATGCCTGCCTTAGCACCATTGTTGTTTTTGAAGTTATATTCGGGCGAAATGTATAGCATTAATTTTAAACCTGCCAAACCCTATCTAAATTACCTTCTGTCTGCTTAGTCCTGCCATAAAACACGGGACCTCCCCTTCTACTGAAGCAGGATGTATGCAGCATTTAGTTACTATCAAATCTAGTGATAAAGATGTAGAGAGATACAACTTTTAATGTCAGTCTGTAATAATGAACCTCTACTAAAATACTTGCCTTCGACTATTTTAAAAATAGGAACATAACACCTTTTATTTGAAAACAAATTATTGAAAACCTGAGAACGGGATTGTACTGTCACTGAAAAAATTGCTGAATTTATAAAACATACTGGTACTGTCCGCACCAATATTCAAAATATAGACTAGATATAAAGAGTGCGGCTCCTGGCAAAAATAGTTGAGATTCACTTTTGTCTTAGTAGACATTTGAACTAAAATGTTAAGAATTGAACAACTGTATGCTTAGAATAAGTAAATAAGCAGATAACAAAAAAGTCTACCTGTTTACCCCATTTCCAGTGTATTCCACGTCTGACTTTAATGCCATGCTTAATGAACTGAACCATTTTTTCAGGAGATAATTCATGGACACTGGAAGTAGCCACTGTTGTAAAACTGGGTTCAAATATTTGTCTTACATCATAGTTATCACTATCTCCCTCATCGTTATAAAAACCTAAACACATCATTGTGTTACCTCACTCTTGCGATACAAGAATATTAAAAAAATATTTGATAATTTGTATTGACAGCTTTCTAGCAAACGATACATAACCAATATAAGCGAATGTTAAATAAACTAGCATGATAGAATGCAAACTATACATAATTCATCAAAAATGAGGAAATTCTGAATTACCTCAATTCAACTTTTTTCAAAAATGTCTCAGATAAAAATATAATATTATAAGAGAAAGCTTCGATGATGATCATTCAAATTCAGTAACACAACAAGTGCTGAAATTTATTATTGAACTTTGATAGAGTGTGTATGTCCGAATATTTTAGATTAAGGCATTAAAATATAAACCAATAATAAAAATTCTCACTCGATATGCAATTTACGATACTAGAAGAACACCTAAAAATATTTTTAAAAACCTGCAAGTCGGATGACAGTTTGGAGAAGAGAAAGTAGACCATTTCTTAGTAAATAATCCAAATCAGAAACATGCATCTCTTTGGAAAATGATGTCAAAATGTTCAGAATAAGTCTAAAAAATCTTAAATACGAAACTTAAAAATCTTTTCACCTAGAGGCAGGGAGAAATCCAAGAAAACTGCGCTGAGAATCATTGATAAAGTTAGCTGCTGATTTAGTGTTAACTCCACATGTTTGTAAATACTGTTCTGACTCAATTAAGTACTTTCGAAGTAGGCTTAAACTCCACATTATGAATCTTCTGTTCAAAAACCTAAAATTAAAATATATTTTGAATTTCGTAATTGACTTATCAGATAAAATCCAATCATTAATGAAATCTAATCTTGCAGATATGATCCTATGTGAAAGCAATGAACATTGGAGTTATTGCATTCAACTCTAACAACTTTAATAGTGGCGCGATCAGGGTATCAATTTCAACTAGAGATTATTATGTAAGAGTTATAAGTTCCAGAGACTATGAAAGAAATAAGAGAAAACAAAATGCAGCCGAATACTTTCCCTAAAAACCTTAGACGAAATATGCTGCAATGTTGTACGAAAATGTAAAATTTTATACTATTTCAATGCTTTTAATCTTTAATTGCACAGGATTTTTTAGAACATTTTTGATGGTCTTGAGAAAATCTTAAACGCACTATACGCCTCAATGGGTTTGGGTAACCTATCTAAAGAAACAGTTAAGGTTAGTTGTTGCCTCAACATGTTCTAAACCTCCGGTTTCAAAGTCTATGCAAATACTTCAGGCACACGAATAGGCCTAAACATTCTAACATTCTAATCGAACACGGTCAACAACAAATAAGTCAATGTCAGGTTTTCCAAATTACACTGGTAAACGAAAAAAATATGTAGAAAAACCTAATTTTATCGTGCTTGCTTCGAATTTCATATGTATTTTTCCCCTACACCCTCAGATTTTTAGTTACAGGGTCTTTAAAGAAGCATTAGGGTCTTTTTATGATACGTAGATTTTTTGTTTATATGCGATAGAGGTACTTCATGAAACTCAATTTAGGCTACTATTTCCTAATAACTACTTAATGACATTACTCATATTGATTGTTTTTATCCTTATTGTCCTGACTCGACTTTTGAGTGATTGTTAGCAGATTTCTGTTTGGTAACTTTCTCGCTGAAAACCGAGAGCGTTGTTTGATCGATTATTGTGTACTAAAGATTCATCAATTACGTCTTGTGTCTCACTCAGTTGCACAGAAGTCGAATACTGATCTTGTGCTTACATATTTTTTATGTTATGAAGCGGAGAGCTTGCAAAAATCAACAGGATTCCTTCTGTTACGTATGTGGAAAATTCACTACAAAAGATCAAAGAAAAATATCACAAGAGCGATTAAAATCTCTTATAATGACTACTTTGTCTGTAAGATTGGAGATCAGGATAAACCATGAGTGCCGCAAGACTTGCTTTAGTGGACTTAGTCAGTGGTTGAATAGCAAAAAGAAAGCTATATCCTTTGTAGTTCCTATGATATGGAGAGAATCTACGAATCATGATTCAGACTGTTATTTCTGTCTAACTGACATCAGTGGAATAAATAAAAAGCAAAGACTTCAAATTGAGTATCTTTCCTGTTCGTCAGCACTTAATCCAATACCCCATGATCTGCAGAATCATGTACCTCTATCAGTGATCCTGTTGGCGCAATTGCATTCGAAAGTGACGACGAATACTTCCCAAGTCAGTCTCACGAGAAAAAACCGCAACCAATTAATCAGGAACAGTTAAATTACCTTATCAGAGACCTCAAACTATCTAAAGATAATGCTGAACTTCTCGCCTCGAGACTCCAACAATTCAATCTCCTTAAAAAAGACTCGAAAGTTACTGTCTATTGTGAACGCCACCTGGTTTTTGCAACATTCTACAAAATGTAAGATGGAATGTGCTAATGTGATAACGTGACTGGTTTAATGGAGGAATTACAATATCATCGCGATCCTCAGAAATGGCGAATGTTTATCGCCTCTAGTAAAATTAGTCTTAAAGCACTTTTATTATACTATGGAAATCAGAAACCTTAAATCCCAGTTGTTCACGCCGTTGGATACAAAGAAAACTACGAGTCCATGCAAACTATTCTTCAGCTGAAAAATATATAGTGACTTTAACGTTATTGCACTGCCTCTCAGATTGCAGATAGGCTATACAAGATATACATATGTACTTTTTATGCTTGTGGAACAGTAGAGATGGTGTAAACCATTTCCATCTAAGAAACTGGCCTCCACGTCTCCAGCTGTCACAGGAAGATTTAATGTTCTTCACATTCCATTGATTGATCCTCAAGATTTTTATCTTCCTCTCCTGCACATAAAGTTAGGTCTTATGAAAAAATTTACGAAGGCAATGAGCAAAGATAGCCAGGGCTATGCATATCTATGAGAAAAATTTGATTTTAAAAGTGACTCGAAAGTAAAAGGAGTATTTATCGGACCAGAAATCTGTAAGATCATGAATGATACAAACTTCAAAACGAAGCTTACCGCAATAGAACGAAACGGTTAGGACGGTTTTGTATCCGTAGTGAATAACTTCTTGGGATAGCATCGAGCATTGAATTACCCACAAATCATCGAAAACATGCTTTCTGCCTACCACTTAATAGGTGCGAGGATGGCGCTTAAGGTGCACTTCTTGTATTCACATTTGGACTTTTCCCTTCAAACCTGTGTGACGAACATGGTGAGCGTTTTCACCATAAGCAATTCTGAGTGAGTTTGTGCACTGCTTATTATACTTGTTATACAATAGACTTGCTAGACTTGCTTCATTTTGGTTTATCTCGTTAATAAAAATTACGTTATAATCTACCTGACTTGTTTATGATATACTGTATAACTATACATTTATGTAGTTTACTTAAGCATCTACAGAAAAAACAGAAAATATAGACCCTACGAACAACACAGAAATTCTAAGGAAATAGCAGAACTTTTGGAACACCCTGTAACTCAAACTCGGAGCGTACGCATATCTGATTTAGAAATAGCACCACGAATTTGTATTATAATACGCATGTTGTTTTAGTGAAAAAAATGAAACGAACAATACCAAAAATGATGGGAAATAGCGAAATTTTTAGAATATCAAGTAACCGAAAATTATGACGTGTAAGACAAAAATGGATATGAAATTCGTAAACAAAACCACGAATTTAGGTTTGTAGACACACATCTCTCCCAGTAGCAAAATCTTTGTTGAACGGAGTTATATATAGGATTGGAGGAACTGTTTGAAAAAGTGGAAAACGGTTTGTTAATTGCAATGGGAACCAGGTTTGTTAAAATGTTTATGTAGCAAGAATTTGGAGAATAAAATCCATTATTTAATTCAGAATAATTTATAAAGAGCAATGAAATTAAAAAAGAGGATATTGGCATATTGCGTAGATAATTTGGAATGTAAGTGACAGGTAGAAGCGAAAGAAATAGCAGCGTGGTTCTATTGGAGAATACGTATTCCAAGTTAGCATTGTTAGAATTAAATTACATCAATCGCAAGAATTTTGTAAAAAATATTGGTCGGATAGATATGCACTCTAGTGCTACTTGTGTTTCTGAGATTGCGCAATACCTAAATATGCCTAGAATGGTGAACGTAACCCAACAATGGGCTCATATGTTTATGCTAAGACTACAATCAGGGTAGATTTTTGAAAAGCACGTTTCAAAGCGACCTATGCATTCTTGTAAACGTATTATTTAAAAACTTATAAACTCATGAGATGTGAAGTTTGAAAAAAATTAAATATTCAAGAATAATTTATTGCTGAACAAAAACGCACATTTGAGAAAAAAACACATCTAAGATGGAGAAACTTACCCTAATTTGAACTAGCATTATGGTCAGTAAGCATCAAATATTTTTTGCATTGCTTCTAAGCAGGCTTCGGGAAAACTGTTGCATTGACTTGGATAACTCATTTTTTAGGCAAAAACAAAATTTAACTTGGATATTGAATTTCTACCAAAACTGCTATTTAGAAAAAATGGTGGTTTGACGTAATCGAATGGAACTAATAGAAGCGTGTTTCCATAATGGACACTTTTCAGTTGAACATATAAAATCCAATACTCTTATGTTGCAAAAATGCTACATTAGAAACCCTTCATTTAGTTCTTTTGAAAAGAAAGCCTTTGAAAAGTTGAACATCAAGTCTCCAACGAATTTATGACAATAACGATAATTCAGTTCAAATTAGCTCACTAACCTACAAATGAATAATTTGAAGGCAATAATAATAATAATAATTATTATTATTATTATGGCCCTGAAAACACCCCACATAATATAACGCTGCTTAATATAATTTCGTTTAACGGTTATAATGGCACTGAATACAAAAAATATTATAATGGCGCTTAATACTATTAGTATTATTTAAACAAAAGTTTTCTTAAAAACGACTGATTTTTTTTGGTATATGAAATAGATTAAGCCGAAAATTACATCCATATCAAATTATCTATATACACTCATATCTTGAGTATTTTTTAATAAAAAAACTTTTAGGGCCCGCCCTTGCGAAAACTTAAGGAATAATTTTCGGATTGATTTCAACCTAGTTTTCTTCGATTCTACATTAAATTTTACATTTAGAGAATGAGAATATACCATATTTTAAAATTGACTTAAAGAAGAAGTTAACTAGTTCAGATTTAAAAAAACTCCTTATCAAGAAGTATTTAACTACTAAATACTGCAGTGTTCAGAGGGAAAAGTAACTTCAATATGATTTACTAGATACGAGAAAAAATATTTCAGTGGGATTAATAATTTCTCAAACCTTTATATAAATGGTATAAAAAAAATAGAAATTATGTTGTGGGACCACAGAAAACCAGAGATCACAGCATTAAATTTTACTAAAAATCAGACGCGATTAGGATCAAACCTAATGGTGCTAGGTGAGAGTAAGACACATAAGACCCGATTCAAATTTATAAAAAGATCCTAAGCTCAAATATGGGTTTTGGGTGAAATATTAATATGAGGCTATTATTTTGTCTGTTTAATACATTTAAAGAAATCTTACCTCTTGAAAAGATACTCCATGGGATTACACGGTAAAGAATCAGGAGAATCTTTAAATTGTAAATATCCTGAGAAAAGGATTGCGAGACTGCCAGGAGACAAACAGTGACCGTTGGAATATATACCAAACAAAGCATCCATTGATTTGATAGAATAGAGTGATGCTTCTCGTTGTACTAACAATTTCTTCTGGATTTTTTCAACGGGTGTGCATGAATCATCAAGAACGAATTTCACAATTTTATTAGCGAGAGTTCTGTTATCAATAGAACTATTTGGCTAAAAAATTAGTCAAACTAAATAATTAAATGTGAAAAGGAACCAGTTCACTTTCGATGTATTCGTTTAACGGACATCCGGGAATGTTTAGTTGATGATCACCTTCACCTATAAATTTATAGTTAAATCCACGAAATGCAATGCATATGCAAGCACATAGCTCAAACGGAGAGTATTCTAATAAGTTGTTATTTAGAAAATTAATCTTGTTTAGCAACAGATCATCGCCCATAGGTTTTTAAAACAATATACAGATTCCTCAACAAACTGCTATATATATATATATATATATCAAGGATTCCTGAATAATGGATTTGGTAATTAGTGCATTCATGCAAAATACAAGAATAATGTATCAAAAACTTTAGATTGTGTGCTAACAGTAAGCATAAATATCTAAACATGGTTGGAAATGGGTAAACATAACCCACGAGGGCCCATGGTGCATTTTAATTGTGTCATTGCTTTTTTTCATATGAATGACATCAGGCACAAAAATATATACGGATTCAAGCCGTTGTTACGTCAAAGTTGAAATTTTGTCAGTAGGTAGGTGACTTTGACAATTTATCGCATTGAATAAAAATCTGAGTATATCTATATATATATATATATATATATATATATATATATATATATGGGGCGCTCTGTCTTTTCATGTGGGAAAATGTTTATTTTATAATGTATCTTCAATTTTGAATGGGCCAATTTCAAAAATTCAAAAATTTGCATTTTCTGGCTAAGTAGTCCGTTTTTGGAAGACCATAACTCTGTCAATCTTGATTCGATTTCCAAAATTTTTACACCATTCAATGCGTATTTGATAGAAATGATAGAAATATGTGAATCAATTACTGTTTTTTGTTCCGTAACTGAAATATAAATTTTGCAAAATTTCGAAAAAATAGTGGTGCATAGCGCAAGAACTGCATTACATAACTTTCCCGGAGCATTTCTGCTATAGGTGAGTAAATGCCTATACTGCATTTTCCTCCTCATTTAGAGGTTTTACTGGAAATTTCCTCGCCATCATATAGTAGGCACTGGTCTGACATGTACTCATCCAAGTTAGCATCAGAGATATCCTAGTACGAAAAATAATCCTCAATCCAATCTCAACATAAAAATACAAAAAAATTGTAGAAGGACACAGCGCCTTATATAAATGGTTTTGGTCATTTTTAAAAAAGTATTACTAATCTATGAAAAGAAATTAAGCAACCGAAATGAGAATACAAATTTCAATAAAATATTCACACTAACCATATAATACATGAAAAAAATGAAAAAAAATTACAATGAATCAAATTCGGGCACTCTGTCCCCTTAGAATTTACATTCACCTACACTAAATATAACTAGCAGCTTCGGATTATATTGAGTAATAAAACAGTAAAATTTGAATGAAAAATTGAATTAAATTATTAAAGATTGAGTCATACTTATCAAATTCGCTCAGTTATCTCAGTCTGCATCGTAAGCAGAATTGTTCCACATGACTACCATTGCCCACTTGAATTGTTCCACATGTCTACCATTGCCCACTTTATGTGTTCCACAGTAAATTTTTCGCGCTGTAGGCCTAAAATCCACTTTTCTTTGAACTGATGATGGCCGCTTAGGTCAAATTCGCAATTTTTGCCGCCCATGCACCAAATTCTTTTACTTGTTTGCCGCTTAGAATATGGTACACATTAACCATATAGGCAAAATTCGGGCTTTGCTAATAAAATGTTCTTGTTTTCGCGGTCAAAATACCATACTCCGTCACAACCTGGATGAAATAGAACCGCATTGCTTGTCTTTTGGCATGACGGTAGCGCATGTATAGACTGACTTAGTACAATTATTATTTTGTATTACGAAATAAACGTAATTATTACTTGAATATATGTTATGCCCTCATTAGCTCATTAGCTGATTTTCAATGTCATTCTAGTGCTACACAATGAATACCACATCTATCAGGTCCCATAGTCTAGTTGGCTTTAAGAATTATTTACTTCAACATAGTCAAATATAGCTTACATGTAGTGTTGAGTCAGGCCAGGATTTTTAGATCAGATCTATCAAGATTAATCGGGTCAGGTCAGTTGATAATAAAGCTATTTGAAATTTGAAACCACCACGGGATAGAGAATGGCCTCCTTCTTCATTTTCAACTTTAATTCAGGTTTTAGATAATAATCAGCGTATTCTTCAGGAAGTGAAGTGACATAAAACTACGTCAAAAACAGCAGCCGGCTTTGACAAAATTAAATAAAAAAACAGTTCTCTATCCTGTAGGGGATAACGATGAGAAGTTATATTATGATAACAATGATTATTATAAAGTGTTCCATGGCACTTGCAGAAATATTTCGCTTCGACTAGAAGAATAAAGTATGGATAAAAGAATCGTTGGATGGCTACCACTTAAAAACCGAAAACATTGTTTTTTCGTATGCGTGCACTCCAAGTAACGCTTTCCTGTGATGAAGCATTCGAAAACGTAAGTTGAAAGAAGGTAGGGTATTATTGTCCGGCATCCCACATACACAGTTACATAGAATAATGCAAAAGTCTCTTAAATTTTGCATTTTGCATTATGAAATGTTTACTGTTATTTGCATTATTGGGCGATANTATATTTATATATTATATATATATATATATATATATACCAACAAAGAGGAAGAGTAGAATAACTTTTTCAAAACCTAAAATTTTTTGGGTCGAGTTGAGTTGTATTTTTTACAAAACTAAACAACAAAAGTGATTAAAGATGAAAGATTATAAAGTCAACTTTAACAACAAATAAGTTTGGTTGGATTAGTGAAAAACACATTACCTGATTCAAAATCATTAGTAACTGACTTGATGGCAATCTTCCACCTTGAGTGCACTTCAAGTGCTAAGGGTTTGAACTTTTTTACAGCATGAGAAAGATAAAGGGGACTGATTTCACGAAGCAAGAACATGCATTTCTCCATCACACGATCACAGATGTCTTTGTAACTTTCGTTATTTTTTTGATGCATCTAAACAGCATAATTACTAGGGCGGCCCAAAGTCACAATAAATCGATTTCTGATGAAAGGAACACGTTCGTCTGATAAGCAGTGTTTAGGTCAATTTTCCCAACATTTGATCGTAGGATCAATTTTGTACATTTTAGACAAATTCTGGATATTCTTGGACGATTTGGTACAAAAGACTATTTTTTTAGTGAAATTCACTATTTAAAGAAAAACCTCCTAAAATCCAAGTGTTATTTAAATCCACTTAGTACACTTTCATTGTGCAAAACAAAAGATTAGTTTTTTGATAAACACTGTCAGCGTTCTTTACCAAGTTAATAGCAATGCAGAAGAATTGTGTCCGACTCAAAACTAAAACGAAAGTTATCAAAAACGAAAAACATATTTCGTCGTTGATGAGGCAAGTTTAAATATTTATTGGGAAACCGGAAGTACGTTAAATTTGTAGACGCTCAAATGACAGCAGGTGCTAATGCAGGGTGCAATAGTCCAACTGGTTGATGATGTGATCGATGAATTTAGAGTTCAATGGAAAAACCTTTTACTGCTCTTGTTTGATGCCACGAATTACATGAAAGCCTACGGAAATATTTTTAAAAAAATAAGAATCCTAAACTGAAGAATCTCACCTGGTCATGACATCTTCCCAAGAGCATTTGCATGCAGGTCAAAGATAAATATGGTGACGTAAACGACGTGATAACTGTATTCAATGCTGAAACAATAAAAAACAAAGCTAGTTTGCAGGATAATTTTAGATTACTAAATGGATGGATTCAATAAGAGACCGGCCTAACTCTGGTGAACAAATAACATGTCTTAAAAGAAAATTAAACGCAATAATTTATGTAAATGAATGCACCTTAATCCCAGTTTTAGTAAACTGAGAAAACTTTTAACAAAAGACTACCATTTCAATGACACTAACGTTAAAACCTATGAAACGGAATTGATTTTGTTAATACTTTCTAATAAAGTAATTAATCTATGTTTAATGCTTTAGTGTACTAAGCCAAAAATTGAGGCCAATTTTGAAATCAATTTTAACGAAAATGTTGAATATATTAATGTCAATTTGACAGAATTCAAATGAGAAAATATGGTCAATTTTTGGTGCGCCATATTACTGCTAATTTTCATTTGTTAGATTCCCATAAAAAATTTTTGTAGTAATCGTATATGAAATTTAAAACTGAGAATGCAAAGCATCGAATGGTTGTTCTTAGCCAAGAAGACATTTATACAAAAACATAATGCAAAATCTTGCTTAAACAATGTAAAATGATAATGTGATAGATGATATATGAAAAACTCATTTATCAGTAAAGAAAGTTTATATTGAAAATATCAGATTGATAAGTAAAATAAATTTAAACAACAGCGTGTTTGATGGTGCATGAATCTTGAAAATCCCATTCAATATAAATGTTTCAAAAAGTCCTTAATAACATAGTGATTAAATAAGAAATAAAAGAAACCTTGATAATGGACATTCTGAAAGCAACGATGGTTGAAATGATAGATTTCATCTCTGAAAACCGCAGGGACTTCGATTCGCACAGTTCAAATATGGCTGCAGAATGATAAATAACACAGGAATAGAGAGCACGACTAACTCTTTCGACAGGATGATCCACTGAAAGCTCGAGTGTAAATCCTTGAGCATGGCATTCTTTTTTGAAATTATCAGCCAAAACTTGAGGTTCTGCTTTGATGAAAGAAAACAAAACATTTCTTATGTCCTCAGTGCAAATTCTTTCATAGGTCTTTCTAATCAATAAAATTTCATCGGTGTTTAAAAATGACAAAAGGGTTGAAGTAGGTGAGAGATCACGAAGTCCACTCGAAAATAAATCACAATATTCGTCTTCCTTTACATCAAATGCCCCCTCCAACTTACAGGAGACGCCATAAAATAAAACAAGAAGTCGCTCACAATCCTTCACAGGGATAATATCTTGAACTGAGATTTTAGACTTGACGGGATTTTTTCTCAATTTGCCGACGTAGTATGGTTCGAGCAATTTAAGAATTTCTCTTTTTATGGGCTTCTCTTCTGAAAATTCCGGTAAATTAAGATAATCCAGATCGGAAACATCATATATACAATCATTAACATTGACCAATTTCGTTCCCAATTTTTTTTGATTAATAAAATCACGCTCATCAAAGTAGAGATCATTCACTGAAATCTTCTTATCTTTGTCCAATGCATCATTCTAAATAAGAGTTAAAAAATTTACCATTCTCAGAAATAGAAAAATGAAATAATTGTTGAAAAACACAGAATTTCAACAGTTATTAATTCACATAGAGCAAAGGTTTTTGAAAATCTCGATGGATCATTTTCTAAATCCTCAGAATCAGGTAAAAAAACTTCAATTCCATCCGCAGGATCTGTCAAACCTTAATTGCAACTGGTAATAAATCCAAATTAATCTAGGTTTTTCATACAAACTTTATAATATTCTTCAAAAAAAATTTAAACGCGTGACTCACGAAAAATAAAGATATATCTAGAATCTGAAACCCTCAAAGAATAGAGAAATGCATCCTCTTTAATTCTGATTGTAGATAATGATCAATTGATTGGAAAATTTTAAATAAAAAAAACTGCATTGAGAAATTTGATAAAGAAAATATTCATTCATATATCCCGTGGTGAATCCTGAACTGGGCTATCTTATTAATTGCTGATTTATTTTTCGAGAAAAACATTGAAAATTTAAAAATTCCAAGGTAGTTTAGAACAAACATAAGACAACGAGCAATTAATTCATTAACTACAATGTCGAAAGCATAAATGGTTGCACAGTTTTAAACTTTTCCGAT
>CABFPE010000012.1:400555-413055 GCA_900660155.1 Hofstenia miamia
TATATATATATACTTATATTGATATATACAAACAAAAACCTCTTTTGCATGACAAGGTCTGTCCAGATTTTTTCTACAAAGTACTTTTATTTAAAGATATCAACACAACACTTTCTCAAAATAACACCATTGGGCATCAACACATCGTTCCCGATGGTTCTGCCATGCCTGGAAACTTCTCTGGAACTCCTGAATGCTGATGTCCTTCAGAATGGTCGTGACGGCAGCTTGGACGTTCTCGATGGTCCCAAAATGTCGTCCTTTTCTTGGACGAGGAGATCGAGGAGAGTGCCATTCACAGCTTTGCCGTTTCGCTTCCGGATCGTAGTCGAACAACCAGCTTTCGTCACCAGTGATAACACGTTCCATGAAATTCGGCTCGCTTCCAATACGGTCCAAGAGGTCACGAGAAATCAAAATTCGATTCTGTTTCTTGTCTTTAGTCAAGACCTTGGGAAATAACTTGGAACAGACTTTTTGCATGTTCAATTCCATCGTGATGATTTCATGGACGATAGATTTAAGAAGCTCAGTTTGGTCCGCGATTAACCGGACACTTAGACGTCGAACTGAGTTTAAAGCAGCCTTCACCTTTTCTGCATTGTGTGTTGTGTGAGCAGTTGTTGGTCGCCCTGAGCGTTCTTCACCTTCGACGTTTTCTCTTCCTTCTTTGAAGGTCTTGTGCCAACGAAACACTTGCGCTCTTGATAGAGTATCGTCTCCATAAGCTCTCTCCAGCATTGCAAATGTCTCAGTTGCGGAATGTCCAAGTTTCACGCCAAACTTGATAGCATAGCGCTGTTCAGCATTTCGTTGCATGTTGTTCGTAACACGATGATTAAGCAAGGTTCACATCAAAGGAATTTACGACCCTTTTATAGCTGCAAGGCAGGCGGTGACTCATCGATTGTTCACTGAACATTGTTCACCAACGGTCAAGCATGAAATATCTGCCCTCTGGCACTTTTGATTTGCGGAGCAATTCTTGTCTCATTACTTTGAGGACAGACCTTGTATGTTGTACAAACAAGTGAGTTCTGCACTAAAATGCATGTATATATACAGTATATACAATATTCGGATTGAGAAACCTTTCTACACAACATATCTTCATATCTTCATGGCTCATTGTGGTTGAGCAATGTTGTCTAGCGAATGATATTTCGTTGATAGCCTATCTCTACTGAGTGTAAGATTCAATTTTTTGACATAAAAATTTTCGCTTTCTAGTCATTCATAAAAGCTATGTTAAAACCTAATCCCCGTTCAATTTGGCCATAAATTTATTGAAATGACTATTGGCAGGCCTTGTTGTCTTGAATTTAATAGCACTAGCATTTATTGGTTAATATACTATACTATAAGATTTAATTACTAATTTTAACCAATTATAAATGTAAATGCTAGAAATTATTTTCTTTATACTTGTGAAACAATTGCATATATAATAGTGATTATGCATTTATGATATTGATAAGTTAAGCTCAAGATTCGAAATCCGACTTGACTCGATTCGAATTTGAAAAACCGGTCCGACACAACTCGAGTCGAACAAAAAAATATTGCGACTCGCATAGCGCTAGTTGAGCAGAGACTACTAGATGTTGTAATAGTCTCCGGTTGGGTCAAAATATTTCGACCCACTTACTGCCCTCGTTCATATCACCTTTGTAATTGCAAGAGTGGTTATCTCAAGATTGACGTTGTATTTCGCTTTTATATAAAAAATTCGTATTCCTAAGTTACAATTACAAACTTACTAACAAGCTACATAGTTGCCATATTATTTTTATGCTATGCAAGTAAAAGAAGCAAAATTCAAATTCATTAAAAATTTATCAAACCTGCTATTTTTCAAGTATATTCTATGATCAAAATCTTGCGTTTTTGTAACACCAGCGCCAAATTTAAGATTTTATCCAAAGTCAAACATTTTATTAGTTTTAGATATTCTATAGTTTTAAAAATAGTTCAATAAATTTTCACTACTTTGGTTTTAGTCGATATGCAGCAATGGATTTGGATCTTCACTGAAGCGGTCTGGTCTTCCATAAATTTTAACTAAATATGGGTAGAAATATTTTTGTGTTTTCATATTCCATGTAGGTTTAATATTGAACTCTTATCATAACGGACATGGGCTGGGTAGGCTTTTATCATTATTTGGACCTAGCTTTTGTATATCTGTATTGATAGGGTTTGTACTACCCAAAAAACCACTTGGGTGTTTAGCTTTGGTTTTTGCTCTAAATAATGTATGTACGAATTCTTTCGTAAGTACTGTACAATATTTCTTAAGTTGTGTTGTCTACAATGATAATTGTAGCTTCATCTACAATGCATGCGATTGAAAATTCCATTATTTAAGGTAATATATGCAGGAAACTGGAGTGTTTCATTTTCTATCGGTGAAAGTTCCAGTAAATTAACAAGCCACTGCAAAATTTGCAGACTTTTTTCTCTGAAGAAATGCCGGGTATGTCTTGAAGTATGAATGGGGGTCGCCCCATCTTACAAAAGAATCCATCAAATCCGATAACACTAGTCCGCAAATGAGATAAAACATCAGCATATTTTGAACTATCCACATTGTCTCATTCCACAATTTTCAGGTAATAACCTTTATAGCTCAAAGCACTCCAAATAGGGCCCAGCCAGTCTTGTTTTTTACTGTTGAGGCCGAGTCCTAGATATATAAGGACTCGTAAATCGATTCCAAGTTCATGTCCTATTTTTATTAAATTAAAATAAGTTAAATTAAACAAATGTTTATTCCGTTTACTCCAAATCCACGTCCATGCATTTTTCTCATATAATTACTTTTTAGTGGTGTAAGCATCTGACCACCCATTAAGTTTGTCCTCTCACTCGAGATATATGCTGCTTGCACCTTGATTATTAGTGCAGCTGCAGAGGCTAATTGTGGCAAAGCTCTGGCTCCAGTGGATCCACATGTTTATCTACAATGGGTTTTTCAAGATATTTGTCACTCGGAATCTAGAGTTGAATCGTCCAGGTCTCTTATGGGAGCATCTTTTGATAGGACTTCTGCTTTATCAAAAAAAATTTCTTTGGGGGTTCTGCGGAAGATAATTTCATGGATACCATGGAATCGAGAGCTGTTCAACCTGCTGAAAAATGAAGCCTTGAATTGACTATCAAGCAATGTTGCGACAACCATTAGACCAGTTTAAAGGAGAATCCTCTGGTTAAACTGTTTCAACAGTTCGTCTCTAAATATTTTGATGCCTGTTTCAGGGGCATCTCTGATCGGATCTTTTAAGTGAACAATGGTCGGGACCACCATGCTTTGTTGAGTTGAATACTAATCAAGTAATTTAATTGCAAAAAATATAATAGGATCCTGAACTCGAAATTTATTTTATTTTCATCGAGTCAAGTCCTAGCGTTTTCGGTAGTTTTGCTAATTTTTGTAAATTTTCGAATGATCAAAGGCTGTATTTAAATGGATATGGTAACCATGGATTTATTGTCAAGAGATAGATATTATCCATTGCTATTCATCGCAAAAGGCACGAAAGCTACGATGGAGATCGCTCTTTTATTATTTATTCCGGACAATTTTAAACTTATTTTGATTTAACAAATCTCAAAGATTACTAAGTTAAAATTGACTTTTCAGGTCAGTTTCAAATATTAATATTTTTCTTAAAATAGTTAATATTGATATTTTTAATATTAAGGTTTTCATTAATTCACAATGTACTTTCATTGATCGAAGGTGCCATCGCGATATACCGCAATGAACTTTTCCCAATCGCCAAAACACTGCCGCGCGCACATACATCTTCGCCTCGGAACTCTAATGCTCCGCGGAAACGATACAATTTTGATGCTGAACCAATTATAACGAGCACTGTGATAATTTTGAAATAATTTGAATACCTCTAATGTGATTTCTTATCATAATTGATTTAACAACAAAATTTGTATCGTCTAATACAAGTCAAATGTACCATTCAAAGCAACAGATTAATCAAGCTTGGATATTCAAACATGAAATTGAAGCTTACTTTCCTTCTTTAATGTTAGACAACTACTGCTAAAAATAATGCTCAGCGCAAGTAGCTAGACCAAGACTAGAAAGGGGAATTTATGAATCACTGAAATTATATGCTGAAAATCTTGAAATATAGATGCATTTGTTACAGTAGAAATGTTGTTTTGAACTTCTGAAAAATACAAATCAGTACCCTTATTACTTCTCACAGCCTTGAATTCAAGTCCCAGCCTGAAATATTTGTAGATCCTGATATTTCTAGGAAAGTCACCGGAACAGGCCTCCGGCCCCTCATCGATCGAAAAATTTTAAAAAATTAAAAACTAATGATAACGATAAAAAATAATTTCATTTGCCCATGATTAATGCATAATTTTAAATTGTCTCTGATTAGATGTATTTCAATGCAAACTAGAAAAGCACTCGAAGAGCGCAGATCTCCGCAAAGCAGCTTGTGTCCCCCGGATCAGCACCAAAATTTAATGGATTCCTCCTTGGGCGAAGACGCACCGTGAAAATTTGAGGTCAATCCATCTATTAATTTTTCCGTAAGGTTGCTAACAGACAAACAAACAAACCAACGCTACCAAAAACATAACCTCCTTGGCGGAGGTAATAAATTTTAGCAAATATTTCGCAATAAAAAGAGGGAATTCAATCATAAAATTATATATTGAATTAAGATAGTCTATGCCATGTATTAAGAGCAAGAGTAAAAATGTATGAAAAAGTCAAGCAGCATATAGGTTTAAACAATGATTTTAAGTCGAATTTTTTACATTACAACTATCACAAAGAAATGCATCCAGGTATGAAATATTAAAAATATCATAACTTAGAATTTGTGAAAAACAAATCATATTATATTAACCTCTAATGTTTGGGAAGCACTCATAACATAAGCCTTACATATAGCGCACACAAAAAAATAATTACATATAATGCATTCAAATAAATAAAATTTTTAAACCTCACTTACTCTGAGTACTCAAAATCTATAATAGATGTAATCAAAAGCTTCTGAAACTGATCCAGAAAGGACATGGAGGAAACTCGTTTAAGGTTTTTCAATTTAAGATCCTCAAGACAATTGATGGTGTATGACGCCGCACTTAATAAAAGCAGCTCCACAAGCTTGAGAAGATTCACCGCTTCCAAATGAAAACAACAAGGAGGCTGAGAAAAGACTGGAATTGAAAAATCCCCAAGGAATTCGAAGGTCGCTTGCGATTCATCGACACTCTTTTCAGACTCAAGTCGATATCGTGAGTCGGTTCCACTTTGCATCCCATCATTAATCAATCCGTTAAGCATTTCGGATAAACCATTCTAAGCAAATAAGTTAAAATAAATCACATGATATAATCGGGTATCATTTAAGTAAAGCTCGCCTTATCACATTATCAATTCTGGCCGAGAAGATGCCATTGTGATACAAAAAAGTTGAAGTAAGTTAACATTTAATCTGGTTAAATTACATTTTTCATTTTCAACATGTTAGAACAATATTCTGTTAACAAAAATGATAAATTACAGAAATTTTTTTTGTGGACTTAGAGCATTTGGTGTTCCCCGGGTCAGCACCAAAATTTAATGGATTCCTCCTTGGGCGGAGACGCACCTATGGTGAAAATTTGAGGTAAATCCATCTATTACTTTTTCAGTAAAGTTGCTAACAGACAAACAAACAAACCAACGCTACCAAAAACATAATTTCCTTGGCGGAGGTAATAATCGAAGCTCGATTGTGCAAATTTAGTTTGCAAAATTAATTCAGACTTTATAGAATGTTTAAACGATAATTTAAAAAAAGGAATTTGAGAAATTCTCTCTGAAACACTTGCCAAATAATAAATTGGAAAGTAATGACATTTTACCAAGACGGCAGAAGCGGAGTAACTCAATTTTTGCCAAAATATATAATTAAAAACTTTACCATATATGAAAAATGGTCAGATTTTGATAATATAGAAATGTCAAAAGGTGTCAATGAAATGAAATAACCCTTTTGTTTGCAAAAACTATTTGAAAATTTGTTATGTAAAGGTTAAACCAAAAAATTCCTTTATTACTTCTCAATAAAAAATAGAAATTATTACATTTAGCGAAATCATGCAACAGAAGATCTTACAAATATTTTATAAATTGAAATATTGCAATTTCTTTAAAATACAAGGTTAGAATTAGACGGGGTCCATATCAATGTACAAAATTTAGGAGTAAAATTATAATATAAATTGGGTAATGATATTGGATCAGAAGAGAAGTTTGAAACATTTAAAAAATTTTTCAACAAATAATAAATTTTATCAGTCAAAGTATTGCTTTGTTACTACAAGTAACTAATTATAACATTAAAATGAATAAATAAATAAATAAAACAAAAAATTCAAAATAAATTGGATAGAGAAACTTGAGTTTGAAAGCGTTTACAATTAACTAGAGATTTTGCATATCGAGGACATCGATGATGATCAAGAGAAATTGCATTGAGCCAATTGATGATAATTCAGATAAAAATTCCTATAATTGCTAACGTGATAATCTTAAGAAAACTATTACTGTGATTAGAGACGAAAGGATTCGAGTTCTGCGGTACTACAAAAATCCTGTCCCGGTCCCATAAATCCTATTACCGCTACCGTTTGGTCCACAATACGGCACCTCAAATAAAAAAAAACAAAAAAACACAAAATAATCCTTCAATTTCCTAACAATAAAAACTGGTACTTCAAAACGTTACAAACAAAAAACGAAAACACAAAATATCTATGCATTTCTCAAAAAATTCATTAACATAGTCAGGATCTATAAACATCTGACTAAAAAATAAAGGTTTGAAAAAAAAATGTAGGAACTTCAAATGTGTGTGAAATTGAATTGTATCTTAATAATGAAATTGTTAAAATTCATTAAAATAGATGCAGTACCACAAGGACTCCTTGATGAGATGGAGGGAGCAAGTCCATTTTAAAGAAAAATAGTATATATCTATGACAAACATTGACTAAAATTGAGGGAAGGGGCGGAAAGCAGAAAATGAGTGGCCAAATGACATAAATAGTCTCTGTGATAAGCTAAGGGGTGTAGGTTTCAAATGCAGTCACTAGTGTTATTGTAGGTGTTACATCAACGTATTTAAGACAAAATTGGTAAAACATGAACTCAGCATTTTTTTAATTTATTGGATTAGTTCCAGTAATCTTCGTTTTACACATTTACCTTGGCAATTAGACTAGAAACAAGCAAGTCCATCATAAAAACTTTGCCTTCATCTCCATTGGTTCGACTAGATAGCAAAGTAGCCAACAGAGAAGATCTTTCCTCCAAACTTGGAAGTAATATTTTCCAACCTGTACGAAGACATGATTGTGCGGCTTCTCGCAAAGAGTCCAGCATCATGCTGTTGGTAGATAATGACACCAAGCGGTTCTAAACAATATCCATTGAATTTAACTATATGTAAAGGAAATGGTTTTCATTTCCATAATAATAGCAATCAATATGTCTGACCTCAATGAGTTAACTTCTAGATAAAAAATTACTTGTTTTCAGCTGCAATTACATAAAAAAACATCATCAATTATGAACGTTGCAAGACCTATTTTATCATAATTGTTCGAGAAAACAAAGTCACCTAAAATTGGAACACAAAATTATTTCTGTGATTATCATACTTGAATGCAATTAGAATATTGTATATTACGTCATTCTTAAAAGTTAGATGAAAAAAGCTCCTGCTATGCTAAGTCATAATATTAACATAAAAAATTAAATTTTATAACCTTTGTACAAAACTGGAAAATTTCGTATTAGTATAAAAAGTAGAAAAGTACCTTCAGTCTTTGTAGCAAAAGAGAATTCGATTTAAGTCCGACAGAGGCTGGTGAAACACCATTGTGAAGCAAAGCGATTATCTGAATCGAAATTAAGCCGCAACAACTAATCACTAGACATTCCTCATCTTCAGTGGGAACCCAATCTTCATCAAGATTAATATTTGATAAAATGGAATCCAATAGAATAAAGCTTCTTTCACTGGGTTCTACACAGAAGGCTGCTCGAGGAGGGATACCTTTAACTGAGACCGTCTGCCATATTATTGTCTGGAAATATAAAATTATCAAAAATTTGATGTTAAGTAAGATACATATAACATGTATTCTAAATTCTAGGGTTTCTTTTAATTTATTAGTAGAGAAAAGTGATTGCCGCAAATAAGTGCATATGAATTTAATACATCAAATTGTTGCTGAGAGAAATCTCCTGATTTACAAATGCTAAAGAAAGTACAATCAGATTACCTCAGAAAATCCACAAAAAGCTTTGAGACATTCAGTGAAAGGCATCAAGGTTGGCACTTTGTACACTGATTCGGAACTGGATATCATTTGCATGTGATTATTAAGTCCCCACCCATAACACTGGCCGTCAATAGTGATCGCAAGTACATGACTAGCACCACAAGCTAACATTATTACATCTGTTAGACCAATTATCCGTTCGGGCTTTTTAACGTCATCTTCGGTACCATGGCCAAGAATATAATCTTTCCCCGAGCCCCTAAATAATTGATGAAATTATTGAGTAAGACATCACATCAAACCTGAATAAGAACTTCATTAAACTACATAAAATAATTACGACAACATGTTAGTTGCTTACCAAGAATAAACGTTTCCAGACTTCGTCAAAATAAAAGAAGCACAGGCAGTAGCATAGGCTTTAATAGCATGAATGTTTTCAAGATTGCAAACTTCTTTAGGTGTGTGATCACTTTCATCAGTTTTGCGAACAATATCTCTTCCAAGAACATCTAGAAAATACCAAAGTAACATTTTGAGAAAACGGTAAATGTAAATTGATTTCCAGTACGATATTAATGTTTAACAAGTAAAATATCTTGTTATTCAAAAATGTTAATTTTCGTACAAAAAAATACAATAGAAGTGGAAAAGTTTACCCCAAGTGTTATCGCCCCAAGAGAAAACTTTTCCAGAACTTGTAACGACCAAAGAGTGGGCGTTCCGAGCACCAAGTGATACATCAACAATGTGATAGTCTGATAACCCGATCACACATGTAGGCGTTAACACATCGTCAACATTGTGGGCTAAACAAAGTGTTAATATACAGTAGTACACTTCAGAAAGCTTTTAAATTTTTCGAATGCACTAAATTTAAAATTTCAACATTGTTACAGAAAGAAAATTCCTTATCAGTTACTACGATAATTTTCCATTAAAAACCAAGATTTCAATAAATTAATATATTTGTTAAATGCCCTCAAAAACAAAAATATTTGGATTATTACGTGTAAGTTACTTACACGTGCCTAAACCAAGTTTGCCTTTTTTGCAAGATCCCCAAATGTAGAGAGCGCCATCTTGAGCAACAGCCGCAGAGTATACATCACCAGCATAAATACTGTCAATAACATGGCCGGCATTTTTTTCTCTTGAGCTTTTAAAAAACTTTATAATTGTCGGTTTTGATTGCTCTCTAAAAAATTTTATAAACGCAAAGAACCGATTAGAAAGTAAATAAAATACAAAATTGCAAACACCGATACAAAGGTGTTCCCAATAAGTATCTATACTGAATTTGTGTTTAAGTCATTGATTTATGTTTCTTACAAGTTTTTCAAAACACAAAAAGATACTTATCACATTGTCAGCAACTTATAAATAGTATTTCATAGTAGGGGTGTGCCTATTTTAATTTTTTCAAATTTTTTAAATTAGCATGGAATTTTAGTTTGAGGTTTTGGAAATGTATCTCAAAATATAATGGTTGTGATTCTTTTAAGAAAAACACCATGCGTTCTTTTACAAAACGACTTACAGTATGAATACATGTTAAGAATGATCACTTGCTCGAAAATATGGGCAGATTGGAATACCATAAGAATTTTTATCCTCAAATACAAAAGTCAGAGCTTAATAAAAATGTTATCATACTAATCTTATAAACTATCAATCTTTTAATTCACGTATTCAAACATGCCAAATATTGTTTTAGTTTATAGCATATAAAGATGTTTAGAAAACCTACCTGCTCTCCGCTATATCTTTTTTATTTTTGAACTAAAGTGTTAAATTGTTTGAAAATCTTTCATTTTTAGTATTATTTTCGCTTATAATATGAAAAAACTCATCCTAATATTAGGGTACAAACAAGTCACACTCCTAATGTCACAGTGAATTTCAACAGTTAAATGAGAAAGGTATGGATCAACATCATATTAATGTAACATTCAAACACTTTGAAAATACAGGGTGGTCTATAAGTAACAGAAAAATTTCTTTTTTGAATAACTCAGCAACCAAACGGCCAATTTCAATGAAATAAAAAGCAATCGATAGAGGAGAATCTTTACTTATTAGATCAAAATCGGTTCATATTTGACGAGTAAAATTTAAATAAAAGAAAAGTTGTATTTTTCGCTCACTTTTCATACAAAAAATATTTTGAATTCGTAAATATTCAGATTGAGTGAATGATCGGATTCGTGATATTTTATGCCATATCAAAATTTAGCCAAGAATTGCTAATCGCAAGAAATTCAAATCAAGATCGATAAGCTCTTAATGCGACTCCAAACTTTCCTGTTGCCCATTCTCGAAACCATTCCTGAATATCAACAACAAAAACTTTTCTTTATGCAAGATGGAGCACCGCCTCACTGGGCTAGCATCATTCGTACCGGGCTCAACGAGCACTTCGGACAACAATGGATCGGTCGTGGTTCTCTGGAGATTCACTGGCCAGCTAGATCTCCCGACTTGACACCCTGCGACTTTTGGTTGTGGGGTCCATTGTCTATTGCACTCAATCTGCCAATCTCGATGAACCGAAAGGGAGAATTCGTAAGTGTACATGGAATATCAACAGAAACGCGGGTAAAATCTCTGCAGGAATTCGCAACTCGTTTGCACAAGTGCGTTGACAATGACGGAAAACACATTGAATGTGATAAGTGATTTTTGTATGACAATTGTGCTAAAAATACAACTTTTCGTTTTTTTAAATTTTCTCGTCAAATATGAACCGATTTTGTCTAATAAGTAATACATAAAATTCTAAATTCTCCTCTATCGATTGCTTTTTATTTCATTGAAATTGGCCGTTTGGTTGCTCAGTTATTCAAAAAGAAATGTTTCAGTTACTTATGGACCACCCTGTATATTAAGTATTAAAACATCTGTGAAATACAAATTTTGATTTAGGGTTTGCATTATAGTACAGGATGTCCCAAAATTAAGGTTACACTTGCATAAAAAATTACTCATTAAGAGTCAAGCAACAAAATGAGCAAGTAGACTTCAAATTTAAGTGTAGTAATGCACTTCTTCGACGCTGCCACTTAATGATTTCATTAATTTTAAATCATTCAAATCAAAAAAGGTTAATTGTGCGTGAGTTTATTCAATGTTCATCTTAGTAAGGCATTGAATAGAGTCCATGCTCTCCGGACATAACTCCTATAGATTATTTCTTTTGGGGTTGTGTTAAAAGAGACCGTTTATCGTCGAGCTCCGCTGACACTTCCTGATTTGAGTGGAGCAATTTTCCCATGAATTTGCAGGCATGTATGTGGATATTGTTCTGTGCAAGAAGGTCTGTGCATCAGTGTTTCATCGTATGAAAAAATGTATTGAATGTAACAGACACGCGTTTGAACATTTGTTGATTTGTGAACGCTTTTTATATCTTATAATATAGTTCGTTTATGCAAGAGTTCGTTTGAATGACTTTTTACAAGCTTACAAAACAGTGTTGTATCAAATCTAACCTTAGTTATGGGACATCCTTTATACTAATGCAGCAGAATAATGCCTTTTCACACTGAGCAATATAAACATCAACTTGTATAAATATATTACTGAATAGGTTTTAATAGAGAATAGGAAATAAGTGGTATACCATGCATGATTATCCCAGAGTTGGAATTGGGTTTGGCCTAAAGTTGGGTCGGGCTTGGGTTGGGCTTGTGCCGGATTTTCGACATAGTAATTTGGGCCGGCCCGCGCTGGGGACTAATGTTTTAATTGGTATTTGAAATACAAGAAAAAATTCTCTTGAAAACTTAAACTTTGCAAATGCCGAAAAAACACTTTCTTTAAATTTAATCAGCCCTGCATTGTTGGCTGATGCAATACTTCTGACATCAAAATTTTGTCTGATACAAGAAAAGAGCGTTTATGAAAATTCCACTTTCTTTTTGCAGATGTAAGTTGAAATAAGTTGTCATAGAATTTTAGTAATTGAATATATAAGAAATGATGTGTTTCTCTAAAGGATAAAAAGGACGATTGCAATCCTGGTTATAATTAGTTGTGATAATAATTATATTACTAAATTAGTGATGGCGTTAGGAAGAACTTATGAAACGTGACATATATGATACCTTGGCCGTAGGGCATAGTACTCAGCAGAGGGTTGCAATATTTTAAGAGGGTGTTGGTTCAGAAAATAG
>CABFPE010000012.1:511957-525650 GCA_900660155.1 Hofstenia miamia
CCCCACCCCATCCATGATAGAGCCAACAACAAGTATTCCTGAAATGCAAGTTGACGACATTGTTTCGGAACCTATAGATGATACCACTGTTGAATTAATAGAAAATGATCTGCATGAGAACGAAATGATCGTAGAGGAAAATGTGGACGGAAACATCTTTGATTTGTTTGACGATTTTTAATTTGAAGTTTGCTAAACACTTTTGTTCTATGCTGTTAAGCCTATAATAAACAATAATCTGACTTTAAAAAATGAGTCTTGTAAAAAATATTCCATGGTTGTTCTCACAAAATATTGTTTTGTTTTTTTGTTTTTTTGATCCTGTAAAGTTGAGCCTGCTAGTGTTTCTTAAATGTTTCTTAATTTTTGCCAGATTTGAGCCTCATGTTTCTTATAAAAATGTTTCTTATAAAAAAAAGCGTGTAATTTATCTTCAGACAATCTGTCGAAAATGAGAATGATATCTCGTTGTAGGGTGGAATTTTCTTTATGAATTAGAAGAAATAAATAATAATATTCTAAATAATTAACTCTTGTGGAAAAAGAATAGATTTAAAAATATATTCTTTTGTTTTAGAAGAGTTTTTATTACAACCATTTAATGCCCAATTTAGTTGAACACTAAGCTTTTTTATCATTAGGCTGTGTACATTAGTATATACGATATTAGCATAGTTTAAATTACTCATAACAAAAGCTTGAAACATTTGAATTACTGCAATTGAGGATAACTGTTGGGAAACATGAGATATCTTTATAATACCTATAGCCATTTTTTTAATAATAGTATTTATTTGCGACGTGAAATTAAGTTTTGAAAGTATTTAAACTTATTAACAGGTATAACAGATGAATTATTGAAATTAATTGAATAGTCAGAGATGTCCGGTTTTTTCTAAAGGTTGCATTATGCAAAATTCAGTTTTTTCGTATTAATACGCAATCTATGCATGTTAAAATGGTTGCTCAATTTTATACAATTCGATTCAATAACTTTTACAGCTTTATCTAAGGATTTATTTCCACAGTATATATATGTATCATCGGCGTATTGTGTTATTTCGCAGTCAGTAATTTCCTTCATGTCATTCACATAAATATTAAAAAGTAGGGGACCTAGTATGGTTCCTTGAGGTACACCATTATTGACAGACAACCAATTTGAAAAAGTGTCATTTAATTTAACTCGCTGAAGTCTTTTACTTAAAATAGGGTATTATTGCTGCGGTATCATTACTTACATTCAAAATTTTGTTCTGTTTACACAGGGACTTCTAAATATATTTAGAAGGCCCTGGTGTACAAAAAAGTTAAGATTTTTATTAAGAGGACTAATTAAGACTAATCAAAAATGGTAATTACTCAGTGGCTATCAAATAAATTGATTTTTCCATTCCTAACCAACTTGAATACTTTAAAATAATGCGTTTACGTTTCGTATGTCCCATAATTGTCATTCCGCAACGCGCATTAAACGCTGTTATTTATCTTAATATTGATGATTTTGAAATTTTCTTTGCTAAAATTAATATGATATGGTCTGTACTTCCTAGATCAATTGTATTTGTTTATCAGAAATATTTATTAGATCAGGGATATGAATTGTCCTCGAAGTTACTAAGCAACAATGTTACAAGCTAGAATATCCGCAACGAATTTTCATTAAGACAAATATCATCCATCCATGACTGATATTTTGCTTTTGCAAAGTTAAAAAGCATACAAAACACACAAAAAATATGCACATGACTAAGGCAGGAAATGTGGAGAGGACAATACATATTTGTCGCATCAGCAACGAAATTATTCCTGTGGTCTTATCCAATAGCTTGAAGCGATGAAGCTTTGTCAAATTAATTTTTAAACTAGCGGAGTTTTCAGCATTCCAATGGTCAATGATGATATTTCGCATCTTATGAATCACACGTTCAACAGCTGCAGAACATGTGACCGGTAATATTTCTCGAATATTACGACTGGACGGTAGTTGTAGGCAATATAGAGAAGTTATTGAGATGAACAAGAGGTTTCATTGAAAGAAGGAGGCCAGCTTCGGCCGTATTTGGTGCAAAATCTGTAGAATTTATCACTCTTATGTAAGCTGTCTTCTAGTAAGTAATAGCTTCTTTACGCTGTCAAATATTTTCTAATTTCTCACTTTGTTGAGCTTCATTTCGAAAATCTATAAATTCCCCGCAAAATAGGTCTGATCTTTATACAGTTGCAAAGCAAATTTTGGCTGTATCTGTATGTTTAGTAAATGATTGTAATTTATTCCCTGATATATTCTCATAGATTGCTTTCTGAAGGGTTCTCTACCAACAGGCTTGCGTGTAGGCCGTTGAAAATTGCAAACATCTGAAAGCGATTGCGATGTGAGATTATCAAATTCCAGTTGAATAGCTGATTAGCAACTAGAATGATATGCTCGTTTCAAAAACTATCTTTCCTCAAATACAATTGAATTTTTCGTATTTTTGTAGCTAATCCACTGGAACTTTACCAGGATACAAACCGGTGTATGCGCCACTATGCCTGGGTATATTTCACCTGGTTTTATTAAACTTTTAACAATCTCGTCATTCTTTGCAAAAGTATATAGGGTTAACATTGAAAGGTTTTGTGCCAGGGTTGTTTGCAAATTAGATTGCTGAATTCCTTTTGGCACCAATTAGTTGGTTGAAATATATTATTATCAGATCGATTCCTAGTATTGAATTTAAAGATTTCTTTCTTATATTTTTGCGTTTTCTTCATTCCATTGGTAGTTAGATTGTCAAAATCATTGATTTTATAAAATAATGTATTGTTTGTGGTACATTCAACAGTTTGAAAATATTTATAATGTAACATCAAGAGAATTTATACACAGTGGATCACAAAATATTGTGTGTAAGCTTAGACGCTTCAATTTTGGTGACATCATGTGTCTCATCTATCTATCTTTCTCATCGCAGCCAGTGTGTAAAAATTAAAGATGCGATTTCTCAACCTCTTGCAATTAAATCAGGTGTACCTCAAGGTAGTGGTCTGGGTCCTTTATTCTTCGTGGAATTCATCAATGGTCTTCCTGATTCTCTTCTCTGCCCATCACCTTTCCTATATGCTGATAATTCCAAATTTTGGATTTGTCAAAAAATAATTTAATTGTGGACGAAATTTATATTAGTAACTAGGCTCAGAATAACAACATGAAGCTTAATCACAGCAAAACTGAAGTAATTAAGTTCTCTCGATCTAAATTATTTACTCTTAATTTTGAAATTGTCTATCATTCGGCTCTTTAAAATCCAGCAATTATGTGAAAGATTTAGAGTTATTTATCAGCTCATACACAAAATACGGCTAAAAATTGAAAATGTCCCATATTTTTCGATTAGAAGTTCTACTACTTATAAAACATAGTTGAATATACATTCATGTAAGTAATAAACAATAGATTTAACTTGAACATATATATATATATATATATATATATATATATATATATAAATATATTAATAAGCTTGCAAAATACATCAGTACATATAACAATAAAAAACAACAATTGGTAAGCTTTGTCTAATTTATCACAAATATAAGACTATTATATGATCTAAAACTGCACAGAATATTCTTTTATGATTAGTCTGTGATTAAGCATTCTAGGCGGCTTTGCAATATCAACAAAATCACAGCATTAAAAATTAATCCATTTGAGCTTCAGGTGTACACTCACCACCATAGACTAACAGAATGAAAACAATAACTAATTATATTAGAGATAATTATGTAAATTGACCAATGGAATACATATTGTTCGCATTGTTCGCAAATGTAATGCACAGCGCATCTTGGATAACAAAATAGTTCACTCATTAAAAGACTTCACAGTAAATGTTATTTTCCTCAGTGGATATTCAGCCTGAAAATATGTTGTCAGTGAGTCTCTAACTAAAACATTTGACATATGTACTTTGAAGAGATGTGTATTTTTTGTTGCAATTGATATAAGTGTCCTAAGAGCTTCTTCTGAATCATTGATACCGGTTCTGAATATATTTAACATTCTTAGTGTTCTATACTTGTGATTTACGAACGTCTGAAGAAATTGGGTGTTCACATTGTGATTCCAAGAAATATCGACTTTCCTTAAGCGATTATACTTTAAGATTCCAATATTATCAATATAACTATGAGGTTGAAGTCCTGTATTGGATAAACCTAGCTTCACTAGTTTTGATAAAGAGCACTTCACAATTAAGTTCAAATGTTTTCCCTTTAGGAATGGATTGTTACCAAAATCCATGTCCTTTAATTGCTGATTACTTTCAAACAGACTTAGGAGTGAATTGTAACAAGTGGAAATATCTAAATCACAATTACTAACATTCATTCGTGTCAAGGTTGTTATGCTATTCATTGATAAAGAATCAATTAATGTAGTTGCAAAAAAATCATTCATTCCCTTAATACTGATACTGTTTAATGTTTTCATTTCACTTTGCCAAAATCTGCCAAAGCAAATTGTATACCATGAAATATCATCTGATAAGTCTGGAACAATTGTTAGTCTCTTACATTTGATAAATCTAATGTTAAATATTGCATTTGATAGAACCTTATCAATTTGGATATTTTCAATTGCATCGTGTTGATCTAAAAAATTACAAAAGTCTTTATGAAATGTGTCAATGTCTTTATCTTTTGCAACAGTAGATCTAGAAATATATAAAGCTTTTAAATTTGGGAGGCTGTTTTCAGATAAGGCTTTTATATGATCGCCATTGAAGTTAAATCCTTCTAGCTCCAACTTTCGTAACTTAGCATTTTTGGAAAACAAGCTTTTGAATGGCGGCAAGCAATTTTTTACTTCAAAAATTGATAAACCAGTGCCAAATAATGACATATGCAGAAGATCTGATTGGGTATTTGCTAGTGTTGAAAGTACGCTTGGAATATTCTCATTATTTGGATGCTGTGATTCCAAGGTAATCTTAATGAGTCTTAAAGACTTTAACATTGACTGAAACATTGCGATAAATTCCTTGTTTGGCAAGAAACTTAAGTCTATTTGAAGTTTTCTGACATTGATTAATTCGCTTGCAATACATAACGAATTTTGTACATGTATGTGACACGCATTTTGGGTGATTTGTAAAGACACTAGATTAGCTTTGCCACGTAAAAACGTTCTTAGTATTTGTTCTGCTGTTGAATCTAAATGAATTATGCCGTGCATTTTAAAAGATCTCAACTGTGGAGCCACAATCCTTAATAACAAATACGTAGCTGAATGATTTCTAGTAAGACTAGTGTCCATATTAGAATTTAGCTTTAAATACGTTAGGTACGGCAGAGAAATTTCAGAGAAGTTCATTTGTTTTATTATTGTAGTCCCTACCAAGGAAACATCAAGGCATAGACGGCAAATGTTTTCAGAACTAAAGGTATTGGAAATGGATTCATTGATTATCAATTTATTGGTAGAGAGGGTAAAACCTTGTTTTACTCTTTTGCAGTAATTTTTGTAAGCGTCCCATAATTTTCTGGAAGTTATTGATACAGAATTAGCCAAATATGATTTTGATAGACTTTTGTAAACAATGGACAATACTTCAACATCAACGTCCTAAAAAATACATTATTCTTGCTGTTGAATATCAATCAGTAACATTTCCATTAGAGCTGAACTTCAATCAACTTTTACCTATAATTAAGAAAATCTCAGAATATAAAAATGTTTTAATTTATTGTTCTGACGTAAATTCTATGAAAGAAGCAACAATGCGTCATTATTTATAAAGTAATTCCATTCTTCCCTATTACTGAATATGAATGATTGTATATGTGATTATTATAGAAGTAATGACATATTTTTCCTAATTAGACGAAATTTAATGTTTTGACTGAAAGCAACAATTAATAATTATTTTTGGTGAAGGGCAAATTATCCCTTCCCAGCGTGATCCTTTCCTCAACTAAAAAGGACAAAATTCAACCATTCATGAGGCTGGGCAATTCAAGTGGACAATTTAGATTATAGTTTGAAAGCATTCTATATCATGACAGGAATCAATACCACAACTTCATCATATATATTCTATCTACAATAAGTCATTTCTGCTGCTATTATAAGAGATATATTTAAATAATTTTTTTTTGAAATCCGAATAATAGTAATTTGTGCAAGCGAAGATAGGATGTTCCCATTATAAACAGGTTCAAAGAATGTACTCGATTGACTCATAGGTGTAGACAAGGTGGGGGGACAGAAGCCATTGGCCCTCCCAAATTGTCAAAGTTTGGATTCCGAAGTTGAGCCTTTTGTTGAAAGATCCCGTTGAAATTGTCCTAAAACAAACACTTTGTAGTTCCGTTCAACTAATCAAATATTTGGCCCCCAATTTTTATTTTTGACTGCGCCACTAGATTGACTATATAGATATTAAAACAAGCTACTAACCATTCATGTAATCCAGACACATTGATACATTTGAAGAGAATTTGATAGAATTTCACAGATGGCCCCATTGTTAAGAAGGTCATTGTTACTCGTGTTATCACTTAGTAAACAATAGTTGATGTAAGTAGACAAACTGGATGCAAAACATATATTTTAGGAACTAAGCGACGCTAAGCATTATGGAATTCATTTGTTGATACAAAAAGTTGTCTAGTGGAGATATAGACTTTGTACAGTATAATGCTAAGATTAATGATCGCCCTATCAGGGTATTAAAGCTAGCAAACTGAGAACATTAAATAATGCTTGTTAACTACATGTAATGGAGTCCATTTCATAAACAACTGCCCATTTGGTAGCCAACATTGCTATTATTGATAGCTCTGTCTTGATCTATTGTATTTTGTTCATATTTTGTTTTTACTCAAATTTCAAAAAAACAATTTATAAAAAGTCATCAGGAAGTAGTTTCAAGAGAAATAGACTAAAGAAGTCTTACACGATGCTGCCATCAAGAGATCATGTTCAATAGGAGTACTTGTTTTATCATTAAGGGCTCCTATGCAGCATGCAAGATTGATCCTCCTTTTATAAAAACAGATTTTTAAACTAGCGTAAAATAGGTTTGCAGCTCTATTTACAATAATGAAAAATCAATTACACATGCATTCAAATTACTATCAGCTTCAACATGAATGCATTCAAGGGATAATACTTTAATACCATTCACAATTTTTTTGGTCCCCATTTATTCACGCTTTCAAAATGCATTTTTTTACACAAGGAATTTGAAAAGAAATGCGGGCACAAAGCCAGAGACAAACAAGTGCCAGGCTAAAATTAGGACTACGATTGGGGCTAGGCATATGTTATTTTCTGTTAACTCCGCGTACAAAAATCTAAGTCTAAAATTCCTGTTGTCTATTATACTCTTTTGTAAAAAAAATTTCTAAAAAATTCTATATTCTTCAATATTCATTCTAAAAGAGTCGATCTGAAAGAAAAATGCATTTGAAATTTTCTTTTATAAAAAAAGATTCTACGACGATGCACTATCAGAAATTGTGCATAAAATGCCTTTAAGTTTAAATATTGATATCATTCTAAGATATAAACAAAGCATTAATAAAAAAACATACAGTAGACACCTTGTTATGCAAGTTTCGTTACTTTGATATTTCTTAACTGTTTATTTATTATTTTCAAATGCTAGAAACTCATTTCATTATTTTCGTAATAGAATCTCAACCAGGCATACATCAAATTCTTAATTTTGAGCAATATATCAAAACTATTAAATAAATACTTGAATTTATGTATATACACATAAACTTTTAAAATTTATCTAATAAAAACATGGAATATTGAAATTTGGCGAGTCAATTAGGAGAAAATTTCATTTTGGGGATTTTCGAATCTTGCCAATTACTCTTGGTTCTATGATGAATGCAAATTTACTGTTTTCCGAATGGATAGATCCCATTACTTTCACTTGGATAAAAGAGGGTAGGTTTTTAATGTCGCAATTTTTTAATGTCGTAGTTTTTAATTTCATAATTTTTTTAATGTTGTGATTCTTAATGTCGTTGTTTATTATTGTCGTAATTTTTTAATGTCGTGAATTTTTAATGTCATAAATTTAATTTATTAAGTATATTTAACTTGTGTTAGGGCTTTGGTCTATAAAATGATGAAAAAATAGGATTTTAGTTTGGGGTTTAGGTCTATAAAATAACACAGAGATAAGATTTTGGGTTAGTGCGTAGGTCTATAAATGATGAAAAATAGGGTTTTGGGTTAGGGTTTGGCTTACGAAACATCCATTTGAGACTTGGGTTTAGGGCTTAGGTTTACAAAATAATTAAGAAATAAGGTTTTGAGGTAAGTTTAGGAAAAGTCATTTGCAACAAAAACAATTAAAAATGACGACATTAAAAAATTACGACATTAAGAAATTATAAACATTAATAAGAGATGACATTAAAATATTACTACATTAAAAAAACCGACATTAAAAATCCTACCCAGCATTACTATATAAGCAATCGCTCTAAACAAATCTAAATCTAAACATACGAATAGTTCAATGTTAGTCGCTGTCGTCCTCCTCGGCCTCGTCATAATGTACGGAATCAAGTGCAAGCTAGATTGCAACTTCCTCCTCTGCCACCTCAGACAATAGATTGAAATATCGTTTGTGAAATCAATGTAAATAATCGCAATTAGAATTGAAGGTCGCATCTTCTTGCGCTGCTTGGAAAGAAATAATCCAGCAAGACTGAACAACTGTTCAACAGCGGCCAAAGATACTGGCATAGAAAGTATAAGCAGCACAGCAACTAAGCAATTGAATTTCTTTGGAATTTGCTCTAAAAATTAGGCAGGTTTGCGTGTAGGGAGGGAAATATTTTCGAAATGACGCATTTTTTGGTTCCAGTTGGTCACTAAATTGCATTCCCTTCGGCTATGTTGGCGCCTCGGTCTGGCAGCTAAACATTTTATCAAAGAGGCTCTCACTATTGAGCATCAAATTTGAAGATGTAGTTGAAGCAGTTTTCACGTAATTTTGATTTTCCTTGTTGAAATGCAACAGTGAACTAATTTTCTGCAAGTAGCTTGTGACCGTTTGTTTAAGCTGGGCAATCGTTATATTCCATTCGGTGACAAATTTGTATTGTAAAGCCATTTTACTCTGAGAAAACTGTCGAAGTATGTCGGATAATTTGGCTGGGATAGCTATACCTGAGAAATAAGCTGCAGATTGTGCAAACTCAGATCTACAGTTAGGCCATAGTCGACAACACATGTTCAACAAATCAAATTAAAATCATCATTTCTCATGAATCGCACATCAAAGCTGCGCACATCTTAGGTTCGTTATCTGTGCAAATGAAGTAAGTATAGCAAAACTTTTCCCTAAAAGTGAACTCAGGACCCTTATTCGCCACACCCTCAAGAAATTCCAAAGAAAACGGATAACAATTCCAGCTCCAATTTATTGTAAATCCACATGCTAAAAGTCCTCCGTAAGACTTTCGGTACTGGTGCTTGCCGGACCAATAATCTTCATGTCCTCAGTTGACAATGCGATTATTTTCTCAGCTTCAAATGACATTCAGCGCCTTGTTCCAGGACCAGGATACAGTTTGTGACATATGTAGGCCCTATAAAGTAGTCATGCCGCATTCCACAACTAGTTGTCTATATTAGATAAGTAAGTAATGTTTTTATTATTTAGCTTAAAATACTTATATTTTATTCAATTATTTTTTTTAAAATTTTATTTTTATCTAAAACACCCATGGGAATTCCTATGAAAAATTATTGGTCCCATCCCATGGGAATTCCATTCCCACGACAACCCTGACTAACATCCAATCAAAACTTGACCAGCAAAGTGAAGAATTTTTCTAAGCATGTTTTAAACTATAAAGCCGATGTTACACGATGGGCTTTGTTCCGGGGCAAATGAACTAGGTTGAATGCTCTTTGGACTGATACACAATAGACCATGCCCCGGAACATGTTTCGAGAAATATTATCTCGTGGCAAAGAAGATAAGAAAAATGTAAGCAAAAGATTTCATTTTATAACATGCATTAAAGAAAACGTTTCTGCTAAAAATGGACATTACTTTTGTATTTACAATGAAATATTGTATTTAACAGATCCACAAACTACAGCATGTATCAAACAAATGCAGCCACGTTTGCTTATATTGGTATAAATTAATTATATTGATGGGATTGGGACAATTATTTAAAAACTTGTAAATGTACAAAATATTTCATATTTATCAAAATGAGTTGATCGCACGAGGACGTTAATATTTTGATTACCAAATTCGAAGAACATCCCGAAATATGGGACATTAGAGACTCTAAGTTCAAAGATCAATTGTTAAAAATAGCAGCATACAGAGAAATTCAAGAAATTTTAAACAAATCTGGTAAGTATCTTATATCAAAATAACAATATTAAAAAACTATTTAGAAAATGATGTAAAGGCAAAGTGCACTTCTGTTCGTCACTACTATGCCAGAGAACTTGGGAAGCAATTGAAGAAGCCCTCTGGTTCAAGTGCAGATGGATGCTATATATCGAATTGGTGCTATATGGGTCAAATGGGCTTTTTAAAAGGAGCCATGAGAGCTGGGAAATCAACTAATTCATCGTCGATGGTATTTTTTAGTAATGAATGATTAAATAATTTTTAAAATTTTAATAAATTTTACATGTTTAATTTAAAACTGAAATCGAAATTGCAATTGCTGTAATAGTAAAAAATAACTGTTTGCATAAATGAAAAATATATATATTCTAAATGGATGTGCATGATACAATTTCATTTTCAAAATAATTAGCATAATGTTCACGAATTAATTTGTCTACTCCACCCTCGCTTTCTCTCCCTGGACGTCCGACATCTATGCAAATAAATTCATATTTTGCATTTACTATGGCAAGTTGTATTATACTATAAAATCCTTTATAGTTATAATAGAGTGAACCAGTGCCTGTAGGATTTTTAATAGCTATGTGTTTGCCATCTATACTTCCAAGACAATGTGGAAAACCCCATATGTCTAGATACTCTTGACTAATTTTATTCCATTCTTCCTCGGTATTTGGTGTCTAAAATAATTTTAATTAATTTAGGATGATGATATTGATTTGGAGAGTGATTTAGAATTTTCTCATCCTGTTAAAAAAAGAGCTAAGAAAAATGATTTCTTGGAAACTTGGGAGCAAATTCTGCCAACACTTAAGGCAGAACTCAAAGACACATGGCAGCTTTTTGGGGAGTTGATTGCTAGCCAATTGCGTGAATTGTCAAAATATGTGGCAAATCACAAAAAGCAAAGGATCCTCTCTATTTTATATGAAGTAAATCCTGAACCTCAAACATCGTCAGATACCCCTTTTTATAGACGCCAATTTGAAAACTATTTTTGCAATTGAATGCTATTTGTAATAAAAACTGTTTTTGTGTTTAATTTGTAATTTCTACTAAGCAAATATTTGTTATAGTTTTAATAAAACAAACCTTTAGAAATTCTTCTTTCAAGCACTTCAATATTGCTGTACAACATTGTGGAACTATTTGTCCAATTAATTTCCGAGATATTCTAAAGTTTTTTTTTAAATCAATATATGTTGAACCAGCAGCCAAGAAGTTAAAAGTTAAAACTAACCTCTCCTTAGAAGAGATTGACTCTCTCATACATGTATCTTCTTTAGAAATGTGAGGCTCTACTAACTTTAAGATGTATTCCAAATTTATTTTATACATTCTTAAAAAATTCTTAAAATTTTGCGTATCTGTTAAGTATAATTCGTTCAGAATACAAAAGTAATGTCCATACTTTTTTCGTCGTAAAAGCCAGTCTTTTGCCCAAATCTCTCTATTTCGTTTCTTTTTACCATTGCTTTGCATGTATTTGTGTCTCAACAACAGAAATGCAGCTAATTTTCTTTGATCCATGTTTTAAAATGATATCTTTTGCTTACATATTTCTTATCTCCCCGGCACAAGATAATTACTCTCGGTTCATTGTGTATCACTCCAAAGAGCATTCAACTTAGTTCATTTTCCCCGGGACAAAGCCCATCGTGTAACATCCACTTAAAGTTAGCAAAGTTTTAGACTACTGAGTGTCATTTTAAACAGGTATTAAACAATTGAGTGTACAATTTTCATTTTTAAGAACTATTTGAACATAAGTAAACTTTCGAAGCAAAAAGTGATAAATTGTACTTATTTTCAATATTATTCCAAAATTGTAACAATTGCGCGTATAGATAGTTGGTTTCATTTTATTTTATATCGGATACTCAAGATGTAAATAATTATTTTGAAATAGTAATTTATTACAATTCTACTAATTTCACTGGAAAATAATATGCAATCAAGTAAACTAAATCCAAAAATGGGCGAGTCCAAGGGTGTTGAAAGGCCTAAAGCCCCTCATTACAAGCAAATATTTGATAAAGCCATTCAGGAAAGTTAATAATAACCCACTAAATAATGAAGAGCATTATAATTTTAACCCCTCAAAATCCTAAAAACTCGCCCATGCCCCAAAATAGTAATTTGGAGTAGGCTATAAATTTATTTAAGTATGACGATTTTTGCGTAAGTACTAACATGATCAAATTATTTACTTTATTTTTTCCACTGGGTTTTCTAAATATAATATCATTCTAACCACAGGAAGAAGTTTAAAGAAACTCGTAAAATATGTAGTAAACCAGGCCAGGGTAGAAAATGAACAGACAGAACGAAACGTCTGATAAAAAAACGCGAGGGAAATGTTAAGAAAAAATTCATTGTGGTCTGTTGCAGAGATTGCCGCTGAAGCAGGAGTCAGCCAGACCACGATGCGTAGAATCTTTACAGAAGACCTTATAAGTAATCACCTTACAAAATTTAACTATTCAAGAACAGTTGAGTCTCGACAGATATCAACACCTCCTAAATCTCATGAAAGACGGCAAATTGGTGTCGAGCAATGAGAAAAAATTTGATGTGCAACAATTCATAAGCCGACAAAATGGGGGGAGGGGGTCTGTAGTAGGCATGTATCAGTGGAAACCAGAAGATTAAGCCATCGCCAGAATCTCTTTTCTGTGATGGTGTGGTTGGAAGTCAATGTCACTGGGATATTTCTGGGTTTTTTCCTTCAGGCGTGAAACTGAATAGCCAGTGGTACATTAATTTCTGATATTTTAGAAGCTGAGCTCCTTCTCTTGGCGTGTCAACACTTTGATGGATCACTTTGAACTTTCGAACAAGATTCCGCTCTATCGCGTTGCTAAGCAATTACCCAAAGATGAATTCAGGCCCACATTCCATCATTCATTAGCAAAGATTAATGGCCCTCAAGAAATCCGGTCTTAAACTCACATGATTTTCATTGTGGTCAGTCTTGGAAAGTAACTTGTGCGGAGGCAAAATCTGGACAAAATTTACATTGAGAAAGAGAATATACAAAATATAATGAGAGCAACCAATTACATTACAGCTTGTTCCGCATTAGTTGAAGACTTACTATAAATGCCGCCATTATTATGTATAACTTTATATTTTTTTGGAGCAATGAAGCTACTGCGTGATAAAGTCATCGAGTTTTGGAAAAAAATTGACAAAAAGTAAAAAAATTCATTGTTGATTATAAAGTAAAGATTGTAGTATTAGTTTATAAATTCTTGAGTTTCTTAGTTTCATTTTTTAATATAGTCATAGTT
>CABFPE010000012.1:525658-540886 GCA_900660155.1 Hofstenia miamia
AGCTACTGCGTGATAAAGTCATCGAGTTTTAAAAAAAAATTGATAAAAAGGAAAAAAATTCACTGTTGATTATAAGGTAAAGATTGTAGTATTAGTTTATAAATTCTTGAGTTTCTTAGTTTCATTTTTTAATATAGTCATAGTTTGATGTCTGATATTTATCTAAAATTGAATGACTTATATTTTAATTGGAATTTGAATAACTTATATTTTATATTGATTGCGTTATTTTTAAAATTGAATGCAGTTAGTACACATTAGTTTGAATGCTTTAGTTTTCAAATTGATGAGTAAAAGGTAGACTTTTCCTCAATTTCAAGTTCCATTCTTACGGACTAAATAGTTTTTAATGAACCAAATGAAATCTGACCAAAATCTTCTTTGATTGGTTGAAACCATGGCCCTCTGTAATCATAGACAGGAAATAAATGTACATTATTATAAAATTATGCTCTGATTTCAATGTGAATGAACAGAGCCGGGCCAAACCAGGCTTGGGCTTCCGTTCTTATTAAAGGAACAGACCATCGCTGTGTGCTTCAAAATCAGGCCCAGTCACAAACCTGCTAATACAAATATGCAATTAATGAGCGGTACACTCATTTCGAATATATACTAAAGATTCTGCAACTGAAAAATGGCGAAGAAATAACCACAACAACAAAGACTGTGCTATAGAATGTGTTGATTTATCAAAGAAATTAAAATTCCTAGATTATAACATTTTCAACTCTAAAATTAGATAGTTAAACAATTATCAAATTATTTATACAGCGGAAAACAAAAAGTAAAATTGAAGAGCAATTTCTCAGATTTGAGAACTCTAGAGAACAGTAAATTTTGGCAAACTTCTTTTAATGTTTCTCTAACCCAAGGAAGTTTGAGTTACCTGTCACCATAGTTGTAATGTGACTCATTTACATGCATAGAATTTCACTTAAATTTGAACTACTTTTAAATCTTTAGGAAAAATTATTATCTTCAATCTGATTTAAAATTTAACATCTCAGTCCGACCCGAGGAGAGCCAGACCCCCTTTACAACTACGCCTGTAACAATAATATTTTGCTCGAGTAACTGCAGAGGAAGTAAGAAGTTGCCGTTTCAATTAAATCAATGTGTAATTTTTCACATCTAATTAATAATGCAAAAAATTCAACCTATTTTATAACATATTCTTAGCTTATCTAAAGTTTATATTCTAAGCTAGGCCTATTATATACAAGCACTGACCCGCTGTAGCCGAGAAAATTTGAAAAACTAGAGTTTTAGATAAAAACACTTAAAATATATGAACTATGAAGAAAATTTTCGAAGTCTCTAATGACAATTTGTAAAACATATTTATGTACGTTTTACAAACATTTCAAAAAATTACTCCATATAATTCAACACATTTTCAAAATTTTATAACTTCTCATTAGTGTAGAATAACTGGGGTGATTCTAGCGAACAAGAGAACACGGTTAAACTATTTCTCTAGTTACAGATGCATGGATGTCTTATATACAATGCGTATTTACAATATTTACAAACATGAAAACAACTAGTCAACACGAAAAGCGCGTGATCTGGCCGATAAATAACAACAACTACCGACTGATGTTATATTAGCAACAAATTTCAAGCTTGCATGATAGCAAAAATGTATAGAAGATTTTATATGCTGTTTTGTATATGACCTATGCATTTCTGCATATTAAAATGTTATAAAATAGACATTGTACAAAGTACTATAGTTTGTTGTTTTGTATGCATTTTAGCAAGAAATTCAACATCCTTAGTTGTGTACATGTACCTCAAGGGTTTTTGCTGTTTCATTTTTGGAATTTGACAACAATGTAGGCAAATCCAAGTAAATGCTCATCATGTTAAGTCTTTCCAGTGTTTTGAAAGGTGAACTCGACATTGGCGATGAAATGGAAATATATAGTTTGGATCACTAATAAATCGTGGGTGGCATAAGCACATTAACTACGCCGTTAAAAAATGTTCCAACAGAATTTTATGCTGCAATCTTTAAGAAATGCGTTTTCAATCGCGATCTTGAAATTATTATCATTAAATGATACTTCAAATTTTGTAGTATTATGCATTATGCTTCACCGGTTTTGTAGTGTTTTCACATGAACTAAGTAGTAAACTACAACCTGTACTAAATCTTAACATATGAATGTATCATCTAAATCGGCTATTTGTAGGCTGGCAGTGGGAACACAATATCTGCTCCCATTCCATTTCATCGTACTGTATGTTCCTGCTCCCATTTGATGGAATTTCTGCAAAAATGAATTTTTTTGTTTTATTTCCACTTACTTTCCTACAGAAATGTAATGTGTTTAAACAATATAAATGAATTGGTTGACTTAGAGTTAAAATTTGCATATCCAATGCTACTTAAATTCTAATGCAGTTGCATTATACTAACCTTAGTTGGAAAAGTGTCAGAAATATCACATTTCAGCAGTCCTTCATAGCACCCATCCCTAATTTTCATCATATAAGCATTGACAAAACCAATGAAACTATTCATGCTATCCTATTATCAAGAGTAGACTCTGGATGCAAACACTTTTATATATCACTTGGAGAAAACAGTGTTTACGTATTCTCAAGTACTAAGATCCTTTATCAATTGTCATTAACTTTCATCAGTGAGAGAGACTTCTCAGAAGTAGGTCTGATCCCTACCGGTTATCCGGACTGAAATTTGAAACTAGATAAAATAATAGGTGGGATACAGCGTACCCCATGCTGGCTTTTTAGAACAATGTTGCAATTACAAATCCTGCATGCTCATTATTTAACATATTTCACTTCAATAGACTTAATAAATAGCCGTAGTAAATAACTTATTAAACCTAAGTATCTCATATTTTACATGCGACCAATGCTAAACTATATCAAATATTTTGTATGGTGTTCCTTTGAGTGAATAACAGCTTCAAAGCGATCAGGGATTGAAGCAAAATGTCTTTCAATAAAGCTGTTGGGAATTGCATAAAATTCGTTCTTTATTGCGCTCAACGGGCTCGTCTTCAGTGTGAAAAATATGTTGTACAATCCGATATTTGACCTCTTTCAACATATTTTCGATAATGTTAAGGTCTGGAGATTGACCAGGCCAGTCAGCAAGGATAGTAACCCATTATTGTGGAAGAAGTTTTTCATTTCTTTTGAGGTATGACATGGAGCATACCATGGCAGACTTCCCACCATATTTCTTGGTCCCCGACTAAATTGAGGCAAGAATCTGAACTTCTGCGCAGTTGGTCTCTTTATTAACATTCTTTTTGATGAGTATAGCTCAAACGTTGACTCATCTGAAAATATAACATTAGACCAATGTTCAGACGAATTGTTTCTCATCAACTTGGCCCACCTCAGCCGGCGTATCTTTGCTTTAATGTTAAGAATGGTTTTCTGGGTGCCACAAAATTCCAAATTGAATACTTCTTCAGGATGTTTCGCACAGTTCGTGCCGTCACGAGGTGACCATCAGCCCATTCCTTGCGAAAGTCCTCTGAAGCCCTTCTGGAATTTCGCTTTGAGAAGCACACAAGAGCTGACGGGGAAATTTTGGAGATCTTCTTTGGTCTTCCGGACTTTGGCTTGGGGCAATGATGTTTTCAGAAATGAAACGTCTGATGATATCCCTGACAGTACTTTGAGATCGCTCTTTAAGTCGGGCTATATTACGTTGACTCATCCCTTCCAAATGTTTGGAGATAATCAACTCACGGATGGCAATAGGTACGTAACCAGACATCATATATGGCGAAGAAAGACTGTTATTAGTTATTTTGAAATGAATAGACTAAAAATATCTCAACCAATGAAATTATTTACAGATTCTCTGATTTGGTCTAAAGTGGTTGAATACATTTTTCCAAGAAGAAATTAGCTAACCACAAGCACTGTAGGATTTCTCCTTGAGATTTAAAGTGAACAGTGACAATTACGTCTCAATATTGATGAATTCTTCTTCCTGCAACACCAAATCTAGTTAAAGATTACCTATATGACATTTTTCGAGACAATTCTTGGAAATATTTATGACAAATCATGGGTGGCCGAATTCTTTTTCCAATACTCTCTCTCTCTCTCTCTCTCTCTCTCTATATATATATATATATATATATATATATATATATATATATATGTTTCCGAGTAATATTATACATGCGCTCTGCTCACAAATTCTAGCAAGGATATTTAGAGCTACAAAAGAACATCTATAAAAATTTTAAATTTGATAAACAATTATTATTTTGATAAGATAGTAATGTGTATTTCCCATTGGGATATACAGTACTAGTGCTTTACGCCTTGGCCGGCGATAGCCTGAATTCTTACGGCAGCGGCTGGCAACAGCTTCAACTTTTAAATCAACATTTTTAGCGGTCGCATGTTTATCTTTTGTGTTGACCTGCAAACAGAATTAAACAGGTTTTTCACAATGAATAATGAATTAAATTCAGGTTGTAGAGGTGGGCGCCGCCGTCAGCCGACGACTAGTGGCGGCGTATATCCGATAAGGTCGGCGGCGGCGGAGCACCCGGCTGAGCAGCATCTATTGAGCTGGACGAGATTGTATAATATTCCCCATGTAGAAACCCTATAAGGCCAATAGCTCCTGTAATACCGTCTATGATGCAAGCAGTATTGTGAAACTATCTAACTGCAAAGAGGTTCATCATGTGCTTATAGGCAATTTGATTAATAAGACATAACCCAATCAATGTTAAGCTCCACCATCACATCAAAGACAAGCTCTATTTTAGCCCTTAAGTAATATTTTTCGGCCATTAATAAAAACATTATTACAGAATTATGATGTACAAAATAAGCAGTCTTAAAACTTAAAACATTTGTTGTAAATTAAAAACATTTTTGACACTTTTGAAAAGTTCAATAGCTTCAACCGATTTCGGGTCCAGCTGATTTCTCTTGACATTTCATGAAATGCCTCAGACAGAAATGCAGGCAGATTCAATATAAATGGAATGTTTTTTATCATTTTAAAAGTTTAAGTTTTGAAGTTGTTCATTTCTTCATGTATATACACTTGAATCAGCTTTTATAATTTCAATATCAGCATATTTGCTTAGAAAAAATTGTAATGTCTTGCAGAAATAATGCTACGAAATATGCTTTCCCACTCAAATGACCTGCTAAAAAATCTAATTAAGGTTCAAAAAATTATATTTAAGAAATTGAACAAATCATTCGATTAATAAAATATTGAAAGATAAAATTCAAACGAGATTCTTAACTACCGTGTTCACTGCTATTTTCACAAACGTGCCAATTTTCAGAAAGTAATTTGTCATTCTAAAGTCAAGTGAATTTTACTATAGCATGATTCATATAAAAAATTGACCAATAGCATAAAATATACCATATTAGGTAATAATTCTCCGAAAACGCAGTGAGTTCAGCGAAACAATTAAATGGTATTTATATAAACCACACTTAGCCAATAACAATTATTTGCAAATTGAGAAATAAGAAATGGACGACGACGTTGCTGCTCTTGTTGTAGATAATGGTTCCGGAATGTGCAAAGCGGGTTTCGCTGGTGATGATGCTCCCCGAGCAGTCTTCCCATCCATTGTTGGTAGACCTCGCCATCAAGGTGTAATGGTAGGCATGGGCCAAAAAGATAGCTACGTTGGTGATGAGGCACAGAGCAAACGTGGTATTCTCACATTAAAATATCCTATCGAACATGGAATTGTGACCAATTGGGACGACATGGAAAAAATATGGCATCACACATTTTATAACGAATTGAGAGTTGCTCCAGAAGAACATCCAGTTTTATTGACAGAGGCCCCTTTAAATCCCAAAGCAAATCGTGAAAAGATGACACAGATCATGTTTGAAACATTCAATAGCCCTGCGATGTATGTCAACATTCAAGCGGTTTTGTCTCTTTATGCTTCAGGTCGTACAACTGGTATCGTGTTTGACTCTGGTGATGGTGTTTCTCACACAGTACCTATTTATGAAGGTTATGCTTTGCCACATGCGATTCTTCGATTAGATCTTGCTGGTCGGGATCTAACAGATTACTTGATGAAAATCTTGACCGAAAGAGGGTATTCATTTACAACCACTGCTGAAAGAGAAATCGTTCGTGATATCAAGGAAAAGTTGTGTTATGTTGCTCTCGACTTTGAGCAGGAAATGCAGACTGCAGCCTCATCATCCAGTCTTGAAAAAAGCTATGAGCTTCCTGATGGCCAGGTCATTACTATTGGAAATGAGAGGTTCCGATGTCCTGAAGCTTTGTTCCAACCAGCTTTCCTTGGAATGGAAAGCGCAGGAATTCATGAAACTACGTACAATTCAATAATGAAATGTGACGTTGACATTCGAAAAGACCTTTACGCCAATGTTGTACTGTCTGGAGGTTCAACAATGTTTCCTGGAATTGCGGATAGAATGCAGAAAGAAGTGACTGCATTAGCTCCACCCACAATGAAAATCAAAATCATTGCTCCTCCAGAACGCAAATACTCAGTTTGGATTGGAGGCTCAATTCTAGCATCTTTGTCTACTTTCCAACAAATGTGGATCAGTAAGCAGGAATATGATGAATCTGGCCCCTCCATTGTCCACAGAAAATGCTTCTGAGCGACATTAATTTATTTAGTTTATATTTTTGTAATTTACGTAATTAAATTTATTTTTTCATCTTTGTTTGTAATTATTTCAACTGCGAAAATAAATTTGAAGTTAGAAGCATTATGTACATTATTAACTAAAATACACATTTAACCCTTATTAGTACGGACGTGACATTTACGATATACTTTGCCTTCTCTTTTGTGCACAATACGAAAAGTTTTCTATTCCTTCAATGTATATTTACAACAATTATGTTCTTTCATGACATGTTCTGAATTGTACTCCTCTCATTTTCCAATCAGAATCACTAAATATTCCTTTAACGTACTGGTGTAACATTTTGTTACATTATATACTAGTAATATGCCTAAGCATAAAGCGTTTTTATTTGCTTCTCATATGTTTAAAGGCCTTAGCATTTGATGCAGACAGTGTACAAATGATATTACATGTATCATATATAAATATGAAAATATATAGCAATAATGAAGTAGCAATAAGTGACAATAAAACACATTCGGCTCCGATTGAAGAAAATTCAATTAGCACTGATTCACTGATATGGGCGATTTTTAATAAATTATATTTATTTATCAGATGAAGAAAACGTATGTCATCAATATTATATTAAACTTTCTACAAAGCTCTTATGGGTTTCCACAGGTTTAGCTTTGTATTGAAGTCCATAAGATTTAATAATTACTGAATCACCTACAGTCTCCAAAGTGAAAAAATTAGCATTTAAAAAGTTTGGCAGTGTTTCAGTAAATTAGCTTTTTTTATTTATCATCGGACCATCAAAGAAAATATCGGCAAAATGGCGCTAAAGCATAGACATTTCTTTTGGTCTATATATATAGTATAATCATTTTGCAGTATTGACATACACTTCATATTGTCTTAAATTAAAGATTTTGTATTACCAAAATAATAATTTCAAAACATATAAATAGGCTTTTCTATATTACATATCCTTAGTCTCTTAGGATTGTCCCCTTTCTGCTCTGATAAGGTGATAGCAGTCAGGGTTTTGACGTATACATATATAATATATGCTGAACAGACAGCGTTTGGCCTTTGGATTGGCATTGGACTAAGTCGTAGAATTGGCCTTTGCCTCAGAATGAATCCCCATATTAACTTTCGGTCCTGTTTAATCTAAGACCCGGATTTTATCAAACTTTGTGCAATAAATGCTCAAATATCATAAGCGCACAATACTTAAGCAACAATTTTATTTTATTTGGTAACTTAGTTTACTCTATTTCTTTGAATTTTTTATATAGACCTAATTTTCTGAATTTTACTTTATTGTTACTAAATTTTACAGCTGTACTAAATAGGAATATGTAAATCACCGGACCAATAAGGGTTAAATATTGGAATTGTTGCACACCTTATACATCAGTGAAAGCCCATGTTTTCTTAGTTTTCAAGTTCATTTCTAGTGTGAACATTTGCTGTACTATTAGAAATCAGTAATGCCTTATATCTTGTGAAATAATACGGTTTTTTAAAATAGTGTTATTAAATAATCGAAGCAGATTTGTAAAAATTTCCAAACTAAAAAAGTTAATAAAATTTTCGAGAAAAAATTATATTAAGTGTTATATTGAGCTCACAGAATTAATAAACTTATTATTGGAACAATTGTATCTGAATCAGAGTTGTAGCTGTGCCGTGATCTCAAGCCCTGGCCCTTTAACCAATAAACCAAGCCCGACCATTGCAACTGGTAATATTCAGGCTCGGCCTGGGCCTGATATATCCAAAACCATTATAAGATTTTGTAAATAAAAAAATTAAGCATATAATTGAAAATACTAAAATGAAAGCATTTTTGCATCAGAAGTGATCACCTTAAAATAAGAATGCGTCCACTGCTGGAAACCAATGGAATTGAAAATCTTAAATTGTTTATAGTTGTGTTGCAATCCTAATAATGAATATACAGTACTGGCCAAAAGTTTAAGAACACTTTCCAAATTTAGAAATTTTTGTACTTTACACTAAAAAACGCAATGTAGAAACAATATAATAACACAATGTAGAAACAATATGATAACACCATGTAGAAAGTAAATAGTTAATTCAGAAAAACTCACAAATATTTTGTATGTTCGCCATACCACTTTAATTTGCTCCTTCAGATCGCCGAGTGATGTGCATTGCCGCTTCCTCAGACAGTTTTTAATGTGATGCCAGCAATTTTCTATGACGTTGAGGTCTGGGGAGTTTCCCTGCCAGTTCTCAAGCAGCCGAAAGTCTTGTGATGCAATCCACTGTTTCACATCTTTGGCGCTGTGGCAAGAAGCACCATCTTGTTGTAGTACAGATGTTCCACAAAGCTGCATAAACATGGGAACTTTCTTTTGAATTATTTTGAGGTAGGCCTTGGCTGTGACTGTCTCATTGTGAGGAAAAAATGCAGACCAGCACACCCATTCGCAGTTATAGCACCCCAAATCATCAAAGAAGGTGCTGAGCGGACAGTTTGTTGCGTGTCACAGATGTTGAACCTTTGGTTTCTTGGTCGTCAAACGTTTGGCCGGTATGATGTAAACTGGCAAATCTTGGATTCGTCACTAAACATTACTTGATGTCACATCTCAGGGGTGTAGTGTTGGTTTTGCCTGCAGAAGCGCAACCGGTTTCGAATGTTTTTTGAAGACAATCGGGGTTTGGTTGCCTGCTTGCACAATTGAAGGTCAAAGGTAGTATTCAATTGAAGCCTAATGGTGTGTGTTGATACATTCTGCACTATCGCACCTAGATTTGCTTTAACTTCAGAAGGTGAAGAGAATGGTTGATTGATAACGTAACAGTGAATGAGACGGTCAGTCTGAGGGGTTGTCACTTTTGGTCTTCCAGACCGCTTGCGAGAGGAAAAATTTTGCAGTTGCTGATAGCGAGTAACACTTCTGGATACCGAAGATACTGACACGCCCATTCTAACAACTCTAGCGCGATAATTGTACTCCTCCTCGTACAAGACATGAATTTGAGCACGTTTTGTTGGGGAAATTTCACTACCACAGACCAGATTTCAAACTATAATATAATGATAGTGCTTTTTCAGTGAAAATGTATTGTGTGTAAATCTAAATTTGTGTTAATTTGATTGGATAAATGAATCTGTTGTAAATTCTAAGAAAAAATTGGGAATTCCAGGAATTTTACGAAGTTTCCAGGAAATAGCATAAAACACACTTTAGACAGGTTACTGTTCTCAAACTCTTCGCCAGTACTGTATGTTTATGGTACATCATATGAAAATGTGCAGCATTCTCCCCGAAAAATTCAAATATAACACAGTGGATTGTCTAAGTAACTTAACATTTACGCTGGAACACTTAAAGGATAAATGAAATTGATTGGCGCTTGCTACTACTAAGAAAATTTCTGAAATGTAATTCACTTTTTGATGTATAATTGAATATAATAGGTGATATAATATTCTAATGTAAGAGAATGTATATTTATTAATAATTTTGAACAATTCTAAGCCAATTGTGCAAAAATTTCGGCCCTGGGCCCGGCCCGCTTTATTCTCGATTTTCCGGACCTTACAAAACCCGGCCCGGCTACAACTCTGATCTGAAGTCCAAAATGGGTTTTTAGTTATACATTGCCTAATAAATAACAGCATCAATTTTAGAAATTCCTTGATAGACAAAATCTTAGGAACTCACATGGTAGAGCACTTCAAAATAAATCAACATGAATTTTAGTTTACCTTCAATTTATTTCCAAATGAATATAAATGTCTGTTTGCTATGCAACTAATTTTTATTTATGCATTAGTTGTATTTAATTACTTATATTTAAATCTAGACAATTTATCTATTAAGTTCTAAAGTAGTGTTCGATACAACTTCTGTTGAGTTATTAATGCATTTGACTTAACCCAAATATGACAAAACTACACATTGAATATTTGGGCAAGTTTTTTGCTTCATGTCTAATATAAATTTGAAACGAACCTAATATATTAAAAAGTAAATATTGGTAGATATTGCTAAAAAGAATGCTTTTCTACTGAAATCTAAAAAATTATCAAAACAATATATAAGTTCCTGTAAGAGTGCGTATGCATGATGTTTTCAGTAAGAACTGTCAGATAGAAATTATTTTCGTTGTATATTTATATGAACATATACATATTGTGGTACAAAACCTGAAATATTGCATGACAAAAAACTTCAACAATCATAACTGTATTTCTAGCAAAATATTAATTTTGATATTTTCTATATATCATTTCTTTGCATAATTTAAAATTTTTCATGTTTCAGTGAACATAATTTATTAATGCTTTAGTTTAGTTAGGGTATATTTGAACAATAATTTAAATATATATACATGCAATTTAATGTAGAAAGAATGGTTTGCTTTGCTTAGGTATTTAACCTCACTTAGCATTAAGAACTAAATACTTTAGTAAACAAATATATGTAATAATTTCCGCTAATTTCAAATATATAATTTATATCTTTAGTAGGATTTGTCAACTTTCTCACCTGCCACTTTCGTTTGAATCGTTGCAAACAAAAATGGTTCAAATTAGTTTGGAATGTCTTTTCCAAATTAGCAAACAACTTTTTAATAAAATTTTTTAAATTTTCAAGTGAAATCCGGCAAATTATATTTTCCTTTTTATAAACAACTTTTCTTAAATAATTTCATGAAAATTTGGGAATTAAAATACACATTCAGAAAGTAAAACATCTCAATTTATTGCAAAATTAATGGGAGTTTGTAAAACAATAAATTTAATTGTTATTTATGTTATAGTCTATTGAAAAAACATTTCTTCAAACCTTAGATTGTATAGATTTCTTCCCAAAGTAAGCAAAATATTCACTTCTTATCAGATAAAACAAAAAATATATTTTTTAATCTTGACCAGTAAAATTCCGGTCTTTCTTAAAATGTTTCTATCTCAGTCATGAGGCTTTAGCTCAACACATTCATATGTTCTTAGATCATTTAATTGCTTGACCCTACTAAAATTTAGCAGGAAATCAATCCATGGATTGGGTTGGGTTAACCCAACAAATCTATAAAAAAATGAAGACATTTTTAAATGCCTAGTAAACCAACATCAAAAAATCTTTTATCAGAAACAATAATAATTTAAAACAATTGAAGGACTAAAAGTTCATATACATGAACCTGATCGATAACGGTTTGCTTTTCAGATAATGTAATATCTGCAAAACTGACGGCGCTTTCAAATAATTTTGAGTCTCAAGAGAGAAAGATAGCAAATCAAAGTCTGTGTGCCTTCAAGTATCCAGAATGTTCACATTTCAGGATAACCTTCTGCTCAGTTTCCCTTTCGAAATCAGAGTAGCGTTCTTGATATGATTTCCAGATATTTTATGATTTTCTTGGAGGTTCATTTCTATCTTTAAAATCAGGGTTGTTACTTTGTTTTAAACATGTTTAAAGCACGAGGAAAAAACACGAATAAAACACTTTTTAAAAAACATTGTTTTTTATTGTTTTTTTCAGCGGTAAATCAACAATTATAATAAAATAATTTATTCCAAAAAATCCTTTTAACATTTAACGTTTTTCTGAAATCCATTTGTTGCAAAAAGATTTCCATTAATGTACTGGATCAATGCTGCAGTAGAACTTTTCATTTTCCAAAATTGGGTGTGGAAAAACTAATGATTATTTCAATAAGAAGGCTAGTTCTAAATAACTTTATATACACTTCCTATTAACAGGATTGTTATCAGAAATGCAACCAATAACTACTCCTCCACATGAATGAACCCTATTCATCACATTTGTAATTGCTGAATGTAAAAACTGGGCTTCAAGTGCAAATGTAGGCAGAAGGCTTAGCAAAAATTATCGACCAATAAGTGACTTCATCATAATTGCTCAAACTGTTCTAGCAAGCAACTGAGGTTTATCGACTGCCAATAACGTGATCATTAACATAGTGCCATGATGTTTCATTTATAAAACTAGTAAACATATAATGATTACCCATTGCAAGTTCCAAAAAACAGCAGATCACCAATTTTGACTGCAATATGTTCAAAAAATACAGAATATTTTAAATTTTGGAAAATGACGACAGCCTATAGAAATAAAGGCAGTTTTTCCTTTAACATATTTTTGGAGATGAAAATTTTTTCAGTTCATCTTAAATGTATGCTTAAATTAAAACCACGTGCTATGTACGTTTCATATGCTTCTTTCCAATGATTTTTACAGATAACAGTTTTTTTCAACACTTATTTTTTATGAATTTTTGAAAGCCAGAAATCTCACTCTTCAGCATCATTTGGGAAGCAAAACACTTTTGAATATGGTTCACCAAAATATTTTGAATGGCAGTTGTATATAGAGCACTTCTTCATAGGCAAGATAAGCGAACAAAAAGTAAGTGATTCACGAAAACAACCATTTCTTCTGTTAATACATTCGTTCTGATAGCCCATTTCTTCTGTTAACTTCAATTCTGCTCTAACTTTGTAATTTGAACTTAGTAATTTTTAAATTTGAACTCGTAAAGTTGAATTATATTGTTTTCTAAACCATACTATGGGAAAAGACGAAAACAAAACATTAAAAAACAGTATAATATCGAAAAAAACATGTTTTAAATGTTTTTTTTGAAAAAAACTGTTTAATATAACAACGATGATCTAACAGAATAGCAATGCAATGGTATGAAGTTTTTTTAAAGTTGTTTTATTAACGATTGCTAGATTTAATCAACTACAGGTTTTCTCATTTGAAAGTGTCTATTTCTAAATTGAGAATGTCCTTTACTCAAATGAAAATATCTGTTTCTCAAATGGAAATGTTTACTTCTCAATTGAAAATGTCCTTTACTCAAATGGAAATATCTCTTCCTCAAATGAAATTGTCTATTTGTCAATTGAAAATGTCCAGATATTTTTATAATTCAATTATCAAAAAATACTAATTAAAATATTTATATCATTTTAAATATCTAATTGATATTATTGATTCTTTTTAATACAGCCAAATTGATAGCATGACAAGCACATGATATTCGGTCAAACACAATTTAAACTCACCTAAAACGTTTGGAATCATTATCGATTGTAATAGCTAATTTGAACTCAGAGATTTCCTTTTTAATGTCTAGGTCATGTTGAATTTCTTGTTTGTAAGAACTAACACATACTGTACCAAAAAGGCTATATATCAGCGACCATTCGATTGCGCAATAATTTTACTCTTCCTAATTGTCACTCCAGTAAACACATGTAAAAGTCCCGAACAAAGACAATTTGGCAAATTCTTTGTACATCTGACTAGTATTTTACGCGACAAATTCGATGCCGAATGCAAAAAAATCTGAGAACTCAATTTTACTCACTCGCAAAGATCTTAGATAACTACTAAATCCGTCTCTCCACAGTGTTAACCAGCCTATAACTAGTGGCTCATATTTTGGTCAAGCTTATTTCTGATATCTTTCTTTACTCCATTTTTTGGAGGAAAGTTTGTTGGAGACTGCTTTGAGCTAGAAGAATTCGTTTACTTGCAGTGTGAAGCGTGTCTTAGAAGTTTTTGATTCAGATGGCAAATGTATATGTAATTGCTTTTGAAAAAGGAAAGTTTTAATGTCAATTCCAACTTCATTGCATATGTCCACAAATTTTTGCAAACGTCACTATTTCCACCAGTGATTATTTTATGAATATTTACCAATATCTTAACTTTTTGTTGAGTTACGGTCATATCAGATTATTCCATTTTACCAAATAAAAACAAATAAATGCATGTGGAATTTATCATTATATTAACCAGCTTTGATGAGTATGCCACTGATTGTATTAGAAACTAATAATAGCAATGCACCTATATTGTTTGTACCTTGATTTGAAAAAAGATTGGAAAACACCAAAGAACTCACGAAAATCCCAAAAAGCTCATACTGAATAATGTAAATGTATTTCAACCTAACATTACAGTAGGAGGTAATTTGTACAATTACTTTAAGTATATACAGCTACAGCACATACCAGCAATGTTCTATCACTACAGAAGCTTGGTTTGATAAACTGGGGGTTGGGCCGGTGCCCGGCCCATAGCCCGGTTATTTAACTAAAATATCTTAAATAACAAGAAAAACATAACTAAACGATCATAACGTCTGTCAATGCAGTTTACGTCAAAACCACATTAAGTGCTTTTCTTCACATCACTGAGAAGTCTAATTTTACAACTACAACGTAAGGACCGTTCCTAGAAGATATATGAATACATTTTGTTAATTAATTGACAAATCCAGCATTGAATAATTAATTGACAACACGTCAAACCATGAAAATACTTTAAATGATCAGCTTGTTCATCTTTACTGGAAACGGGGTCTTAGTTATCACAATATACCACTACAGTGCTTGTATGCCCTTGTACAATGGATAAATTGCCATAATTCTTTTCAAGGATATGGAACGTCTTCTGAAGTTAACCACTTACGATTTTTACTTTACAATATAATGTACATTAGTAGGATATGGTTATCAATGCAATATCAGAAGCTTACAGTGAAATGGCATTCTCTGAAATTGAGGAAAACTTAGTTAT